>JAQFYP010001031.1:0-17655 GCA_034694865.1 Bilobella braunerae | reverse complement strand
GGTGAGAATAGTCTCAATGACATAAGTCACCCTTGACCCCCATTTCAAAACCCCCAAATTGTCTCAAAATGCGCCCCAACCCTTCAAAAACCCAGCAAGTGACCCAATTTGTCCTGGGCGAGTACAATACGCTACTTGGTTACGTGCGGTTGCAACGGTTTATTTAAGTATGAAGCTAGCGTAGCAAGCGAAATTAGTTGATTAATTACTAATTAGCAAATATTTCCCGTTAGGGTCTGAGGGCACGATGACGTATCAAATTGCATATGCAATTGTAACAGGGGTCATCAGAAAATGATTTATTGTGTAAATTTTAAAGGGTTTATGTTTGAGTCACCTTGAAAACAAAAGAATCGAGAAGTGTAATTAAGATATATTTCACCCATGCAGAGAAAATAGTCAAATGTTTGTTCTAATTATTGATTGATTGCAATCGCTGAAAAGGATAATTAAGCAAAAAAGAACTTTCTATCTTTGGATGGACAATTGCAGACGCCAGTGTTCCTAAACAAATTCTTTATTCAGCAAAAGAAAGAATTGCTCTCGACAAGGTAACATATCCTTAAAATGTCGGAAAACCTATATAAATAATGCAATTAAAAATTAATGCAAGAAGTAATTGTATTTCAATATAGAAAAAAAAATTAAAAAATTAAAAACGTATAAACATTCAATTTTTGACAAGCCTATGTCTTTAAACAGTTTCGCTCAACTATTGAATCAGAATTGTATGAGGATTACATGAAAACTGATGAATATTTAATACCATGGATCCGGAACCAAGACTTTAATCTAGAGAATGCAAAAAATAAACTAAGCAAGGTAAACAAACTATTTTGTAATTAATTTTTCATATTATAAATGGATATTTTGAACGCGTGAAATAAATCGAAACAAAAAATCAAACACATATTTTGAAAATGCAGTATACTTTATACATATACATCAAATTTTGGAAAGTTAGTTTTTTATTGTATGTTTTCAAAGTATAGTATTGCACTGTTTCATTTGGGGTGGATTTATTTTTTAAGTTTATTAATTTCAATTCGGTTTTTTTTTATGAAAACTTACACTAGTCGTTGAAGTGGAGGCTGAAAAAATCATTGATGCCATTATGTTTGAAGATTTTGCTGACCTCGAGAAAATTTGTCCAATAGCGTTTGATGGACGGGACAAAGTTGGACAGCCAAGTATTTAGCTGCAATTCAATTTTTTTAAAATTATAGTTTTGAAAACGTCATTAGTAATTATTAATTAATTATTTTGAGTAATTATTTTAACAACTCAGTTATGACTATGGATCTTGGAAAGTGCTCGTTCAGGAAAATCGCCATCAACGGTCAGACAGAGCAGAGCAGACGACGTCTAAACTACTACTTCTTGGAAGGTGGATTTTGTGCGGTAATTAAGTTTCAAAAAGAAAACAAGGTTGTGTTGCACTAGTGCATTAGTTGCACTAGTGGACTACAATGGTTTACCTTGAGATAACAAGGTTGCATTGCGTGTAAGTGTTACGAATGTATATAGTAAAAAGTACATAATACATAATGTACAAATGACTTTCAACGCGGAATAAGAGATTCATTTGCTACCAAGGTGTACCAATTTATATTAATATGATTACTGCGTATGTAGCGAATTACCCGGGACTATGTAGCAGAGTAATTGGAATTAATGGTAACTATTGCATAATATTTTGTTAAAAATTACCATAAAAAATAAAATAAATGTAATCGGAATTTTTTTAATTTTTTTAGCTCCGAGGGCATTTAGAACCTTTCTAGAACCCTGTGGCCCTTCCTTTCTGCAAATTTCAAATCAATTTATAGCGTCTATGGATACGACAAAAGCGAGTCGCAGCCAGTGATTCTTAAAAAAATTGACGAAAATCAAATTCGTAAACAATTTGGAGGAATAAGAAGTAGTCAAGCCATTCAGTGCAATTAATTTAAGTAAGAGTTGAACTTGTAACAAACCCGGTGAATCCTTTAGCAACTGCAGATCGTTACTAAAACTAATCAAGTAAACGTAACTTCTAGTGTATAATGTATAGATGTAACCCTTTGCCTTGTCGGATCAATTTACTTTGGCATACTTTGTCATAATAAATTATTCATTAAAAAATAAACTCGGAACACTCAATTTTCCGGTATTAGAGATAATTTAGTGGCCTAGAAAGGTCAAGGTCAAAGTAGTCGTAACTACTTTATTGTTCCAACTATGGGAGCTGGTTTTGGTTTTGAAGTGCAGCTGTAGTTTTGAAATGCAAATGCAATTGCACTTTTTAAGTCGAATTGCTAACGAACGTACGGACAGAAAGATAATACAATTATTGCAGTAAATTTTTGGATCATGCACAGCATTTATAGTTGCTCTTTGCATGCTAGAATACATAACGGTAGACCCAAGTGTTCCAAATGAAATTATAGTCGTCAAAAGTAAGAAATGTCATCGACATGGTGATATTTCTAAAAATTCTTAAAATTCAATTGTAAATAAAAACTCTTTAGTTAATTATATTTCCAATCAAAGCTAATCAAATTTAAATATTTTTTTATATTTCCGATTCAATGCTAAGATATAAAATGTACAAACCAAATTGCTTTGTGACCACCTTGTGAGAGCATAAGGTTAAGCTTTCAAGGATCAATAAACCCAGCTTTGGGCCAATGAGCCACTTAAGTACCCGCTTTGTCCCCTTCATTTTTAGTTAAGGCCTGGGCAGTAGAGGTCACTGTCCAAACCTTACAACCTACCTCAACTAATTCGTTGTAAACAGTGTCACGCAACCTGAACTAGAATTGTACGCAAATTTATATAAAAACCGACGAATACTTAATACAATGGTTCCGTAATCAAGACCTTCAATTTGCAAAAGCCAAAGCTGAGCAAGCTAATGAAACATTAAAAAAAAGCAAGTAAGGCAACTACTTTTCAAAACTCTTGTTAAAGAATGCAGGGAGCATCGGCGAAAATTGAAGAACCGAAAACGATAAAAATACCAGTCACTTAATTATAATAATATTTTCTTATATTAACGCTGATATTAACGGCAAAAGGCTGAGCACTACATAATTGTCATCAGCCCATAAATTTTATATTACTACAAAGTGCCATACTTCTATAAGTTTTAAATAAGTACGTTTCTTTTCATAAATTCTAGTCTATGAAATAGACACTCAAAAATAAAAGTGATGCAATAGAACATAACGATCTTAGTGACCTCGAGCGAGCTTGTCCTGACACCATTAATGAAAAGACAACATTGGACAACCGCGTATTACACTACGTTTCAGTTTATTCTTTCTGATTAACTGTTTTACAGTGGATGAAAAAATGATGATGAAATGCTGATGCTGGATGATAAATAAATGCTGGATGATAAAATACTCGTTTAGATATACTTTACAAAACCAGACAACTACGACGCCTGAACTGCTGCTTTCTCAAAGGCGCATTTTGTGCTGCAGTTACACTGCAAAAACTAAATAAAGCTGTAACAGAAATAAATGTTCCAGTTGATTACAATGTTTTCAGCCTAAGGGAGCAAGGTAGTATTGCATAAATGATTTTCTAATACTACTACTATAAGGGCTTTCTAATATGAGGAACGGCGGAATAATTTGAACGGATATAAAAGTAGTCTAAAAATGCAATGATCTTGACGATGCAAACTGGAACATTTTTTATACTTGTTCATGAATAATTGTACTTTTTTTTATACAAAAAAGTTTGCGCAGCAAAATTAGTCGGAAATTAGAAAAACTTTAAATTTGTCATCGTAAATCTCTTCAACCCGCCCGATATATACAAATTGAAGAAGTACGTGTAATTTTGTTCACAACACACTGAAAATCCAGTCCAAAATAATTTAAACAGTTTTCTAGTTTTGTTTAAATTTTTAATCAAACTGATCTTCCTAAGTGAAATGATTAATTGATTTATGATGTTGTTGTTTTTTTTCGAAATTTTGACCAGTATATTGTGAAGCCGTCTTTTGTTAATATAACACCTACTTTATAAAATCGAACTGTTTTTAGATATTAATGATAATTTGTTTAAACGGGAGCCGAAGTTTTTTTTTTCAGAAATCATCACTTTTTTAACAAAATCTAAACATAACAAATAAATCATTTTTTTTGCGTTTTCCAAAAATTTTCAGGACAAGATTACTTACTTAAAGTATATACCAAAAATACTTTAATTTTTATTCGAATCTTAAATTTGAGATGCTGACATGACAATCCGATGATGATACACTGCAATGCCTAAGTTGAGGCGTTGTAATACCTTGATACTTTTTAACATATAAATTGATGTGATAAATTGAGGTGCTAAATTCGACGGCTCACCACCGGTGAGTCAAGTCTAGGAACTCAGCACCCAGTTTTATTTGAAAAAAAAATGAGGTGCTTACTTTGTAATACTTTTACATGTGAATAAAATGCTGATTTGAGGTGATGATTTGACTACAAGTAATGTCAATTACTACGGAGAAGACAAGCAAGTATTTTAACTTTTAAGCTTTTTTCTTCCCAAAGAAAGATGGAAAGAAAGAGCCAGTTGTGTGCGACGATTCTTTTCTTGTGTCCGGCTCAGTAGACGGCATTGTTTCGGAGTTTATTTCATTTTCTTTGGTATTTGGCCGTTCTGTGCCGGACTGGCTTATATTTAAATTTTCCCGCTTCGATTTACTTGTTACTGTCTCTTTTGACTGCAATTTTTCGTGGTCCAGGGAAGCCTTTTTAGTTGCTTTGCTGTCAGGTGACCTTAGTACTAATAGACCTTGTCCGTACTCGGAACTTGTTGCTGTCATCTCATATGCATTTGAGTCGTATACCAGACCTAGCTCTAGTAATTTATGTTTTATTCCAATTTCTCCCTACCAATTACATTAGTGTTTAATTAGCTACATGGTAAAAGGTTCCATTTGCATTCTTTACAAAATCACACTTTCATGGATATAGTTTTACCTGACTTTCGAGATGGATTCTTATCAGCCCGATTGCTGCTTTGCACGCAATTTCTGCAAAATCTTCTAGTTTCATGTTATGCCTTGTTCCCAAAAATCTATATTCTTTGAATTTAGCTATACTTTTAGTGTCTGGAATTACAATTTTGCCTTTCTTTACAACCGAAATATATATTGCATTAAATCCAGCTTTTTTGTAATCGAAAAGAAAGTGGCATAAGTAATCAATGTCACTTGGCAAGTTTTGCAAATCCGGTAAATTAGGTTCCTTTGCTTCGGCAATGGCAAATGTTTCAAAGCATGCTAAAAGCTGTGGCAAATGTGAACATAGTGATAACCATAATTGAAGACATTATAGTAACACAAGAAAGAATCAAGCAAATCGTTTTGTACCTTTTTAGCCCACTCATCTGGAATTTTTTCAAATTTCTTTAGTTTAAAGTTTTTATACTTTTGGTAAATTTTCATAGCTGGCGCGAGGCTGTCGATAATTGCGTGGTCTAGATTTGAGTCGTGAACAAGTTCTGCAATGCTGCTGGCAACTGCTACGCAAATGCAAAGGAGTTGAATATGGTAGTACATTCTTGCTCAACTTGATTTCTTCAATATGGCTTATTGCAACTTACTCAAAATTTGTGTGCTTTTTTCCTATGTAGTCGCCGTTCTTTATATACAATTTAAAGGCAGACGTAGTCTAATATCATTTTAGAGAATTGGCCAAATAGTCTACATTGTAGTGGTTTTCAAAACGAATTGCACTTGAACAAAAGCAATGAGCGAAGAAACAATTTTATTACAGCAAATTTTACAAACAATGGTTTTGTTAGCTTTACAAAAACTTTAAGCATCCTACAAATTATACTACTACTTATTAGTAGTACTATTGCGGCTTACTGCTAAACTAACTGTTTTAATTACAAATCTGCCTTGCTTCATACTTTCTTTGGACCCCTTGCGGGTTCTGATTCTTTAGGGACACTTTCAGTAACACTACCGATTTTAATAAAAAATATTTTTTTTTTGCAAAACACTGAGATGAGTATATATCCAGAATGCCAACTTACACCCTTATTTTTCTTACCAAAGCAAATATACTGTAAGCAATACAAGAACAGTTATGAGCTAAAGGCAGAGTGAGGCCCTGCCATGACCTCTGAATAAAAACAACAGAAGTGAAACGCCCAAAACATGACCTTTGAGGCCCTCATGACCTCAACAAAAGAAAACGGGTTTAAAGATCCGGAAAAAAACAATGACCCTTATGCCCGAAAGGGTTACCTCTAAAACTAGTCCTCTTAAAGGAAATTTGGAAATTTGGGTTGAGGAGCGAGCCACTTCGCATCTCAGGGGCACTTATGGGCAGCGCCCATAAGTGTTGATCAATACATTTGTATTCATGGTTTTGTAATTTTCAATCTTAGTACATAGTTCATAATACGCCCTCGGAAAATAATTGCAGGTTTTGGTTTATAGTGGTCAATTTCGTGGTACACTTTAAAGTAAGTAAGGTTTTCTTGGCTTAATTGGAGAAAATATTGCCATAGTTTTTGTTTAACTAGTTTCTAATATGTTTTGATAATTTGCAAATAATAGCTGTCGTCAAAGCCTACAAAACCTACCACTGAAAAACATGTTATTTTTCTCTTCTCTACAAGCCTCTCTATCTCTACTTGAATATGGGAAAATCAAATGCAATAACAAGAAAGCAATAATATGTTAAAAGTATTTTTCATTTTAATAGTTTTTATGAAGCAAGATTTTAAGGCAAAATAATATATTAATTTATTAAAATATGTGAGGATATGATCCTCCCTAATTAGTTAATTAGAATCAACTTTAAGTTAATCAATAAATATCAATTAAGGATGTAGGGCGAGTGCCCATAAGTGTTTGTGGGTGGAGTGAGCCCTGGAGAGACGAAGGAGAGAGAAGCAGAAAAGGCGCAGAATGGATCTGGCTCTCCTCCTGGCCACACGACCTGCCCAGTAACTGGACATAGTCACCGTCTCGTCACAGGTCAGCGGTCAACTTCCCCTTTTGTCCTTTCAATCCTGGAAAGGCGTAGGACCTGGAAAGGGCCTTCCCTTAAAGCTTTCGCCGTTTCGTCGGGTCACGAACCCTTTCATCTTTTAGTTAATTTGGTTATGGCCCTTCAGGCCTTTATTATTAGTTTTTAGGCCCTAGGTGGCCCTTAGTCGTAGTTAAGTCCCCCCTCATTAGTGTGTAGTGTTTTTCGGGTCAATAAACCCTCATTTTAAGGGCCAACGAGCCCTCAAAAGGTCATTGTCTCTCGCCGCAAGGTGCCCTTTTTCATTTCACTTAGGCCGAGGCAAGGAGGGCCTTGCCTAGCCCTTATAATTATTTATTGAATCAATTATCATTACAACATCATTAACATAAAGATTACAACTATTAAAATAAATCATATAAATTAATTTAATCAAAACCTAAAAGCACATCACTGTGAGAAGTAAAATTAGGCACCTTATTATTACCAAATTCAATTATGTGGTCGTACATGGTGAAACAAGTGAAAAATTACATAAGCCCAGCTACTACAAGTGATGGCGGTTGAGTAAGTTTTAGACAGATCGACGAGTTGCATTTTCCTTTCCGTTGGTTTTTCTTCAGTGAGTAAACGAAACTTGAACATGAGTAGTGTACGTGTCAGTTTGAGTGACATGAATTTGACCTCTACCTCCCAAGAGGTCAAAGGTCATCGTGTCAAGATGGCATTAAGACGGGGACGGAGTATCGCAGCTGTGACAATTCCTCCTTCAAATTCTGACCTTGTTCCGACCATAACGAGAGAACAGAAGCTGAAGCGAAAAGTTGCAAAAATTGTATTTCCTGACCGTAAGGACATTATTGTTTGTTTTATTACGCATTCAAACGTGTAAACATATAAACATGTAAACGTCATGTCTGTTTACACCAGGTAAACTTCGAGTGCCTTCGTCGCCAAGCAACGAAGCATGTCAAGGCTCGTTACACAGTGAAAATCACGGAAAAGAAGTACAGCCTTCTGTTGACATTGACAACTTGACGTCAATAATCGGAGACAAGAGATTGCGTCTTCGCTATCAAAAAGGTTAAAAAAAGGTATTAAAAGGTTCATCCTTAATTAATTAAGAATATATTTAAGCATAGACACACATACTGTCCGTCTTGTGTTAGCATTTCTAATTTAACTAGGCAACCAAGATGAGGAGGAGTTTCCTCCGTCAGCCTTAGGGGATTTCTCAGTATTTCGCAGTGGACAAAGGCTTAGGCGTGCCAACATTGCGGCACTGTGCCGTGAAAAAGCCTTGGACGAAAAGGCCAGAGATGCCAATCTTGCTCACAAGAACATGATGTTTGGGATCGTTGAGCAAGGCATTCAGCAAGTGACTGAGTACTTGACTGGGAATCTGGAACAAGTTCCAGACAGGCCGACATTGTCAAAAGTAAGCTTTGTGAAACGTACCAGGAGATCACAAATGTAGGGTTACTATTTGATCAAAAAACCAAAACATTAACAATACAACCAAAATTTTGGTTAATTTTAAGATATTTTTTGTTATTGTAATATTTCTTGTTTTGATTGCTATGTAGAAAAATAACTCGCAAATGACCATGGAAACCAAGCCAGTTTGCCTAACAAATTCAAATAAAGTTTTTACTACTCCCTCCATTTACTTCAGGGAGAACGAGGCGAAAGAATTGAAAGTGAAACACGACCCTTCAGATTTCCAGTGCTTCATATGTGTACGTGCTCAGTAATTGCTCCTTGTCTTTTGTTTTATATACAATATATTAAAATATTATATCTATTATATCTATTATATTATATATATTATTAAATATTGTATCTATTGTTTTAGGGGGAAATTAACCCTAACACGCAACGAATGGACTACCCTGTTTACAGTGGTTCCTACAGATATGAGCATTACCATCAACATCACAAGAGCGGCCCATAAAAACTCAAGTGTTTGAATTGTGACAAAGTACTCACAAAACCCATATATATGGCGACTCATCTCATCAACAGAGGTGGGATACTTACGTACGAAAAACTGCCAAAAAACTTACGTATATATTGATTAAAAACACCCGAAAAACTTACTATAATATTGACTATAAATCAGGTTTTTATACAATTTACAATGCTTACTAGGCTCATTTGTGTGGTCAATCATAAAAAATGTTGACTGAAATTGCCTAGAAAGGTACATTTCCGGTATTGTTTAAATCAGGGTAAGGTTTTCTCCAGCCATTTATTTGGTAATTTTTACTAAATATATTTATAAAAGTTGAAGGCTACAACAATTTAAACAATTTTTAAAAATTGGCAGAAAACTTTTACGTGGTCTAACAAATGGATAGGTACAACCTTTATTTCCGAAATTCGGTTTTCACTTTTCGCAAAATTGGTTTTTTATACATTTATGTTGAATTTTTTTTACGTTATTTACAAAAATCTAAACGCTAATAAAACACAAATTAAGCTAACTCGAAGCTTGAGATAGCAGAATGAGTTCCAAAAACAGTAAAACACGTCAAAATCAGTTAGCGCATTATGTCACTTTAAGAAAAATTGACAAATTTTCCATGAATTTGAATTAACATGAGAATTTGACCTCACAAACTCATCAAAAAGTGGATATTTTTTATGAAACAGGCAAAATACTTATACAAACTTACGAAAATATTGAAAATCAAAAATTGGCCGAAATATTGAAAAAAAGTATAAAAAGTATTTTAAGTACATATCCCACCTCTGCTCATCAATAAACATCCGCAAGAGGCAAAAAATCCTGACTTGTGTCAGAGCCTAAAAGAGTTGGGCTATTCCGATCTGGCCCCTCTCGGTGCCTTCGGGCGACGAATGGAAGCGGATAACACCGAAGCCTCGGGAGAGAATTGATTTTTTTTTGAAATTTTATTATTATTTTTTTGGAATATTTCCAAAATCGGGATCGGTTGGACACCTGGGCCCTGGCTGGATCTATTCGATCTTTCATTCAACCCTTTTTTTTTGGCAGCTTAACTTTCATATATATTTTTTTAGCAATTGTAATTGCTTGATTCTTATTGTTCGAGTCGTGTCTCCATAAGTCCGTAATAACGACCAATCATGCACTAATTTGAAATGCACATTAATTATCCATTGTTGGTTTATATGACAAAGGTTTCGAAAACGGAAATTTACGGAAATTGGAAATAATTTGATAACTCAGGAGGAAATAGGATGGCGCGAACTATTTGATTTTTGGTTTTGGACTCCAGACATGAACTTTCATGTAGGTAGTTTCATCGAAATAGATTCAATATAAACGAGAAAAATTGATATCAAAATTAGGTTTATGGGAGTAGGACAGTTAGTAGGGGCTAGGTTTTGTGATAAGATGTCTGGTGGTCGATACCTGTATCCTGCAATTTGTATTTTCTCTCTCCCTCTCTCTTTATTTTGTTTTTACATTTAAACAATGAACCTATGCATAAATTAATGAAAACTTATTAATTTTAACTCATTTTTAGAACAGAATAACTTAATTTTTTAATCCTCTCGTGGCGATATGTTGTTCCGAGATGTATTTTTTTATTTGTAGAGTACTGCGGCCTGTAGTAAAACGATCATTTCAAAAACAAAATTGTGAATTCAAGTAACAATGTTTAAGAATTTCGTAAGTTGTTAAAAGTATTGAAATTGTTAAAATTATAAAGAATTTTTAATATTTTGAAAGCTTCATATAAATTGGTAATGGAATAAGAACCTTCAATTTTTTCAACAATTTTAACAACTTTCTCACTGTTCTTAAGAATTTCTTTGTACATGCTTTGACAATTTTGTTTTAAAAACGATCGTTTTACTACAGGCAATACTGTGAAAATCGAAAAAAAAAACACGCGAAACAAGATCGCCAGGAGAGGAAGAAAAGTTAAAATATTTTGTTCTAAAATTAGTTAAAATTAATAAGTTTTCATTAGTTTGTGCATGGGCTTATTGTTTGAGTGTAAAAAAAAGGAGAAAGAAAAAAAAGTTGCAGCACGCAGGTCGACCACAGGACGAGGACACATTTTTTTGTTGTGGAGTGCAGTTTAGTTTTGGAAGGAGATAGTAGTTTTCGAATGCAATTGTGCTTTTGAAGTGCAATTGCAAAACACAGACGGATGAATGAACAGAAAAAAGTCAGGCAATTTCTGTGGAGAATGATGCAAATTATACATCATGCAATGTAAATTATACATCATAAGCTTAGGATAATTTTTTGTGGAAATTTAAATACTGATGATTGCTCGATGCTGGGCTTACATATGGAAATGACCACTCGCTACAGTCGCTGCATACACCAGTACAAAATAAGCTTCGAAATTTCCTTTATATTTATCAAACATTGAGCATGCGGTTTGAATTCACGACAATGACGGCTCGCTGCAGTCGGCACCTTCACAAATTACGCTTCAAAAAAGTTCTTTTTATCATAAATTGAGCTTGGGTTTGGATAAAGATATTTTATGATAATAGCCGCTCCTTGCAGCCGCTGTACGTACGAGCACAAATTCCAGTCAGTCTTCAACGGAAATTGACAATTGAACCTTTCATTTCCTGGCTGTACCTAAACGCAAAGTAAATTATAATTATCTACTTAACTGGGAACGTCGTAAGATCGGAGTGAACTTCCGGTCCAACTTCTAAAGTTAGCTAAAGCGTACTTTTAATCCCCGTACTATATTCTTAAGTTACAATTCCCAAGAAGTTCATCTTTGTTAGTAATAACTAACAGTAATAATAGTAATATTGTCATAATTAACTAAGGGGGAAATTGACTGAATCATTCGGACGTTGGCTCGAAAAGTTTATTTAAAAAAGAGTAATGAACGCGGTTGAGCTCGAAACAGCGATGTTTGAGTTTCTCATTATTAGACAACATAGTGTCTTATTGTGAATCACAAGAAAATACTTGGTTAATAGGCAGGTTTCGCTACAATCTTTTTTGCATTTTGGATTCAGCTTCAGCTTCGCGACGTCACTCATGACGTCACCGATGCGAGAGTGAATCCAAAACGTGAAGCTAAACCGAAGAGTTTGGATTGTAGAGGGTCCTCTACAATCCAAAGTTTTAGCTTCACGAACAACCAATCAGAAGGCGACTTTGGGGTCACATGACTAAATTCAAGTGTTTGCGCACTTATGAAAGTTATTTTGCCTTTTGGATTCTTTTCTCGCCGTTTGTTTTGTTTACAATTGGTTAATTGACCTCATTGTTCGTTTTACATAACTAACCTAATTATCGAGTTAACTAACTAACCTAAAATATAACTACGATGATGGTGGTTACACTAAATTTGTACTGGTTGACACTGAAGGTCCAGTGGACGCGTGAGGTGACGTAACAATACAGGTGAGTTATTTAACTGTTTTTGGTTATTTCAATTTTATAGTTAATTTGATTACTAAACTAGAATATTTGATTTAACGATTTACTGTACTTTATTCTAGGTAAAGGCTAAACTTTTTGACGGAAGACTAATTTGTGGTGAGTAAGCCATGGTGAGGACTCAAAGCGGTGGGACGCTGTGGCGATTAATCTAAGAGGAATGTACTGACGACGCTGTTAGAAAACTACTTGATTCGTTGTAAATTTCCACCAGGTTAAACAATCTGAAGTTAAGGTTAAGTTTAACTGAACCAGCAATGGTCAGTTAGGCGAGGTTGCATAAACCATGCGTTGATGTTTATGTTTTCTTTTTTTCTTAAGTCTGCAACCGAGAACTACTCTGAACTCTCGCAGCTGGTGCAGGACGACATGGAACAGAGTAGAAAGCTACAAGAGGGCATTAAAAGACAAATATTTGCTTTTGTTTTGAAAATGAAATTGGGGAGCATAGGAGTGCTTTGCAGTACTTTTCCTTTGCAAGTATAAAATTTATGCATTAGCGCGCGCTGGAACTACTCTGTTGAAAACAATCAATCACATTCAGCATCTTTTTTTTGACAACCATGATATTTTAGATATGACAAAAACAATGCTGATTGTCAAAGCAAACTGTAAGAAAACTACGTTTACCCAGACCTAAAACTTCTGCTGTGCCAATTTACGTTTAATATCCTCACTGCATCCGGCTCGTATGTTGTTACTTCCGATGGCTCGTCGGTACTTTAATTTGGTCGGACAGGATCTGGCGATTTTATTTTACTGTTTTAGTTAGCGATGTTGGGGTAGTGGGTGAGAATTTAAGCCTCTCACCACAAGCAAGCCTAAGAACGGGTGTTCAAATCCCATGATTAGCCACAAAAAGTTTTCACTATTGCTCCTGCTCTTGAGGAATTAGCTTGCCACCGAACATGTGTAGGCCCGTATTTCCGTGATTAGGCTATGCATTCGCAAACAGGGAATTTAGAAATATTCCGATAGGTTTCCCAAAAGTGTTGTGAGAATTCAGAAAAAGAACCTCATTGGCAAACATACTATTGAGTAGGGATGTTCAAGTTCCAGTGCCAGAAACGAAACGAAACCGGTTTCCAATTCCGTTCCAGTGCCAGTTCCATAAATTTTGAAAACGGCTCAAACCGTACCGTTCCAGTTCCGTTTCCGGTTCCATGTTCCTTTGAAATTGTTTCCTTGGGGAAACGAAACCGGAACTTTTATAATATTCAGATGAGCGAAAATTCGGAAATTTTTAAATTTTGAGTAAATTTTCCAGAGAAATGTGTGTTTTGTGTGTGCTTATTTGCTTTAAACATAACAAAACACTGTATTTTGTTTAAGAAATAGTACCATCAATCATCTTAGCCAAATCGAACACCATCCAAGAACAAACGTAGCAACATTGTGTTGCCACTTTGCCATTTTTAAACCTAAATTTGGTTTGTAAAAAATTTTCCCGTTTCCGGTTTTGTTTCGTTCCGTTTCGTTTCCGGTTCCACTAATTTCTGACGGTTCCATTTCCAATTAAAAATTAATTAATTAAATTAATCCATTAAAATTTTCAGTGTCGGTTTCGTTTCCGTTTCTTGTTGGAAACGGAACGGAACGGAACTTGAACATCTCACTATTGAGTCCTTCTTTCCATCCCTACCTAATTTCTTACATGTTGACCAGCCGCTCCGCGGGAATGTGAAATAACGTTTCTATACCTTTTCTTTTACCTAAGATCCTGAAATTGCTCCGTTCTCCAACAGAGTGCAAAAGTGGTCAAAATTATTAGTCAGCAATTAATGAGAAATGATAAGCGGGTTTGCTTACTGAGATCTATGACTACTAACTACTAGTCCATGGCAGCGTCCACAGTCCACAGTGCCAATAGGACCGTTGGCTTCGTGGTCGTGACAATAATTAAACAAAACAAAGTTAAAAATAACTTTGCATTGAAAAGTATTATTTTGAGATGGAACAATTAAGATTTTTTAAGAAATTTAACTCTCTTCTCAGCAGCTCTTAAGTTCCGTTGTAGTATTTATTGTATTCTTCAAAAGCTGGAGAAACGAGTAAAAATTTTTACCAGAGTTTAGCAGCAAAATGCAATGTTGCTTTACCTAAAACCTCTTTTGCAACTTTCCTCGCAACACATTTTTAAGTCCACGCAGTTGAGTAAGATGTGCTAATAAAGTTTCTAATTTTGCGGAAACTATTATCTGGATGGAATAATAAGTCTGTTGCAAGACTCTCGTTGCAAAAAATAAGTTTTAGCCAAAAGACTTAAAAAAATAAAATGATTTTAACGGGTAATTAGAAGTTGAGGTTGCTGTCATACAAGCAGACAACAGAACGAAACAATATTTTCGAAGGCATTTCAGTGTTCCTGAGCAGGACCGTACAAGAAAGACAAACGCTCATCTATGCTGTTCTACAAATTCAGAAAAAGGAAAAGAATTCAAATGGAGCGTAGAAATAAAATCTTTTGAAAATAAACCATGAACCATAAACTGTTAATCTCAAAATGAACGCCTTGAGGTGGTGTCGGCAATTTAAATATCCACTTCATCGTTCTGCAGGCATAACATACTTGAGGAACTAATGTTTAATCTAATAATTTGAATAATTTGTTTTTTTAAAAATAAAATTAAGAAAATGTAAGCCTTGCTATTATATTTTATTGGGAAAATAAATAAACTTTCAGTTTTGAGCAATGATGCCACAATGTAATATGACACATTTTAAGCTGTGTTGTTTCAATGCTGAAATAGACTTTTCTCATTCGGTGCGGCCACAAACATAATTAGGTAACATTTGAACGGGTAACCAACATAATTAAGCATTTACTCCTTATCATGTTTGTTATTCATTCTCTGCACATCTAATATTTAATAGCAAAGTCATGAGTCGATTTCTTGTAAACAAGACTGCAGCATAAGTTTGTATTTATTAACAAGTTTCAGTGTTGATTTCTAATTCCAGTTTGGCTAACCATCGCTACTATGTTAAGCTTAAGAATAGAGGTAGTGACACACGTTTGTAATATTTTTCCTTGGAGTAAAGGAACAAAACAGTAGAGTCTGGAACAAAACGTAAAGGCGTAGAAGCAAAGACAATGGATACGTGCTCCTGCGAAAATTCTTAAACTATAACTACGTGATTAATTTACTAATAGATATTAGTAATATTACAAGAGTTAAAATGTGTACCTAATAATAAAACATTAAAAATATAATAAATATAGAAATTTCATATAATTTTCTCCCTCTCCTTCACGAGACGACAAATACACTACGTACTTATTACTATATAATGACAATTTTCCAGTTTTAAAATATTACATCATCTTACTCCGACTCCCATTAAATTTCCACAATTCCAGTGTTCCTTTATCTACACCAAACACAATTGCTAACCTCTTTACAGGCTCTTGTAAATTTTCCAACTCTATCGCCAACAAAAATGAATGCAGTTTGGGCGGCAGTAGTGCTCATTTTTTCGCTTGCAGTAGTAAATGCAGGAAACGAAGCGATTGTTGTGGATCAGTTAAAAATAAGTTATGGTTTAATAAACATTGCAGTATTAGAAGACAAAACAACCCAAGAAAAAGTAAAAAATTCTTGCCCTTTTTCAACATTTCATCATTTTCTGTGATTTGAGAATTTCACCTTTTCTAACTTTCCGTTCTACTATTCGAACGGTATTTAGGAGCCAACATTCATACCTATTACTTCCCAAAAAAATTATAGAACAAACACTGTGAGCTTTTTATTTCATTACTAATTTGTATTATTTTAATTTTCGGCGCAAACGAAATATCTGAAGATGTTTTGCGGTTGTTTGACTATGTAGTTTACTACAGGACTGATTCTGGGGAAAATAAGAACTGTTAAGGACTACAAAAATAATGGTGCATTGCTTTATCCTGAGGGTACAAGAACGGATTCAACAGGAAGGGATGCAGATGATGTATTTATGAAGAGCTTTCCATTCGTTATCCAGAAATTCCGTACCACGGTATATTAATGTCGTACCGCCTTTAATTTTACCTTAGACAGCCATGCTGTTGTGATAGAAATCTAATCTATTTTGTGCTAATAGAATGCCTTGAAATCGATAAAGAACGCAAAAAGAAGATTTGGTGCCTGTATTGAAAGTGTGGGAATCGAACCGAAGTTAGGGGAAGTTTTCTTCAATCATATTCTCGCTTGTAAGAAAGTACAAGTGTGATGTACTCATGCTTGGGACATTGCGTTTCCCTTAGCAATTCCTGCATTTTTGATATAAATAAACCAAATGAATATTACTAAAAAACAAAAAATTTAGTCAAACTGTTTATTTATTTTTATTACGTTTGAGAGAATAGGTCCGTAATTGTACTAAAGACCATCTTCGTATACAGAACCACATGCACTCAAAAAGAAGGAGAACCTACTATAAAAAATGTTTGACATTAGACATTGGAACACTAGAACTTCTTACATTAATTGTATAATATTAATACCATTACTGATTTTGTGTTTCCAAAGTAATACACTAAATTTTGAAATCCAAGGATGTCTCATACTTTTGGCTAAAAGTGAAATTAAAAAATTGCTACGACGATTTAAAATCGTTAATAATTATTTTGAAATAAAAAAGAGGAATTTGGTGCAAAATATTTCATCAGAAAGCAATACAGAAATATATTTCAACTAAAAAATTAGCCAAATAGTGGAAATCCGATTTGAAAATAGTCTTTTTGTTTTAAAATATTTTTGATATAAGTCTTCAACAACGTTTAAGACTTTGTCCTTTCTATAAAGTTTGAGGGTATTAGGAAACGAATAAGTAAAGAAATTGACGTCAGACTTACACTACGACCTCTTGGCTTCCCAATAAACAGCAATATGTAATACAGATTATTCACCATACTAGTTACCGTATTGACAACTGCCAATGCATGCGTGCGTGACAGTACAAAGGTTTCCACTACAGTAAAACTTTACCGCTTGCTAATTATTATTTTTTTTTTATTTATGGTTACCGCTCCTCGCAGGCAAGAAGCCTATGGAGCGGGGCAACAAGGATATCAACTTATGAAATGCGATATTACTATACATGTTGCCTACTACATGAATTAAAGGTAAAGCCGTACAAGTGTGCACTATGGAGTTCAAATTTAGAGAACAAGGAATTTACACTAATGATTAATAAGAAATTCAATTCTAAAAATAAACTAATAATCCTGACAAATTTTGTATAGTTTTTGAACAGTGAGCAAATCTTGCGAATTTGTTA
>JAQFYP010001030.1:0-17658 GCA_034694865.1 Bilobella braunerae | reverse complement strand
TGAACTTATTGCTCTGTAAGATTTGATCAGGGTCCCATGGGCTTTGTGCCCGTAGGGGGCCATAACGCTAAATAAAATAAAATAAAATAAAATACTCAACCAATCGACTAAGTTGTTCCAGGTCCTTGAACTGTTTGTGAAGTGTGCAATCGAAGGGTCAAAGGTCAAAGGCCCTTTGACCTTTAGGAGGGACCCATTTCCTTCAAGTCGCACTAACAGGCGGAGAGACAGCACTAAAAGGAGCAACATTTTCTGAACATTACTAAAAAAAAAGTTCAAGGCAACTTAAGGGTCCCTCCTCCCTTAAAAGTGGAACGAAATTGCAGGACTTAAGGCCCCTCAGCCGCAAAATGTAGTCGATTCTCACCGGAAGGTCAAACATGCCCATTACTTGAAAGCTGTACATTTTTGAGCAATTGACTGAATTAATTAAATGAATGGAATAAATAGCGGTTTAACTGAATTAAACCAAATAAGTTAATTAATTAAAACTTAATTCGGCTTCAATTAAATGATCAATACTAATACATCAGACACTACTTCTTTGTAAATCACAAATTACTTTGAGCGCCGATTGAAGTTTTCACCCTTGTAGTAAGATTTTCTAGGTCCATGCATTTTGAAATTGCTTTTTAAATAGCTGCAAACAAGATTAACTAATAAACTTCAAGCTGATTAACTAAAAATAACTTCAAACAGAATTAACTGGTTAAAAGGTTAAGAAAGTAAAGAAGACACTGGATTTTCATTGCTTTTACTTAACCAATCGACTAAGTTGTTCCAAGTCCTTGAACTGTTCGTGAAGTGTGCAATTGAAGGGTCAAAGGTCAAAGGCCCCTTTAGGAGGAACCCTT
Source organism: Bilobella braunerae (assembly GCA_034694865.1). Classification (NCBI taxonomy): domain Eukaryota; kingdom Metazoa; phylum Arthropoda; class Collembola; order Poduromorpha; family Neanuridae; genus Bilobella; species Bilobella braunerae. The sequence continues at coordinate 16,804 of JAQFYP010001030.1, read as the reverse complement.
TTCCCTCAACACGCACTAACAGGCGGAGAGACAGCACTAAAATGAGCAACATTTTCAAAGTCTGAATATTACTAAAAAAAAGTTCAAAAAGGCAACTTAAGGGCCCCTCCTCCCTTAAAAATGGACCCTTAAAACAGTAAGTCCATAAAAATTGTGCAACATTATAATGTAAAAAATATTCTTAACATAAAATAGTCTAGCGATTAACTAATTACAAATAATTAAATTAAAATAAATTAACTTTCAAAAAAAAAAACTTAAAAAAAAATTTCGTTTTCGAAAATTTGTGAATAAAACTTCTAGTTTTCTAAATTGTTCTAAGTTTTCAAAAAATATTCTAACCTAACGAAATTGCGGGACTTAAGGGGCCTCAGCCGCAAAATGTAGTCGATTCTCGCCGGAAGGTCAAACATGCCTTTTTCGTGAAAGCTGTACACTTTTGAGCAATTGACTGAATTAATTAAATGAATGGAATAAATAGCGGTTTAACTTAATTAAATCAAATAAGTTAATTAATTAAAACTTAATTGGGCTTTAATTAAATGATTAATACTAATACATCAGACACTACTTCTTTGTAATTCACAAATTACTGTCAACTTTAAGCGTCGATTGAATTTTTCTCTTTAAAAAATCTGTTAAAATCCTGATAGTAAGATTTTTTAGGTCCATGCATTTTGAAATTATTTTTCTAAATAGCTGCAAACAAGATTAACTAATTAACTTCAAGCTGATTAACTAAAAGATAACTTCAAACAGAATTAACTGCTAGAAAATTTCGGATGAGGATGAGAAACGATGATCATTACTTTTTTAAAGGAAAGTTTTACGTATTAAAAATATGAAAACTCTAAACTCTAACATTTTAAAAACATTTTGAGTATTTTAGAGTTTAACATTTTACCTAAACTTCCAAAAAAGAGTCTCTTGAGTTGACCTCGTGACATGACCTCTCGAATACTCATTTCCTCTCAAATTCCCAAGCCAAACGTAATAACCTTTATCAGCTAATTGCAAAGCTAATTGAACAACCCAGAATAATTAATTTAAATTAACCAATTTAAATTAAGTTAATTAAAACTAAATAAGTGAGTTTAATTTACATCAAATTTAAAATCGGTTTCGCCATAGACAACTAACTGCATGGTGAAATCTTACTAGCTCAAACTCAACTAAACGTTTATCTGGCGTATTCATGAACCGTTCAAAGGAGGAGGAGAAGAGTCCATTCTGGAGAAAGACGGGCCGTTTTGACCTCGTGCGGTGACGTTGGGTCCTTGACCTCTGACGGTGACCTTTGACCTCTGCCAAAGGAAATGCGATGCAAGGAAAGATATAGCCATCCTCAGATACCACTCTATGCGCCTCGCAAGGGAATCCGTAAGAGTTGATGATTTGGGGCTGCAAAAATTTTAATTCCGTTTTTTTTTAAATCTTAGATTCTAAAATTAAGTTTTTATTTTTTAAATTTTAAATTATTAAAAAAAAACATTTAAAAAAGTTCATTTTCAAATAATTTCAAATTTTGAACAGTACTAAAAAAACGTTCAAGGTAACTTAAGGGCCCTCCTATCATTCCAAGGGCTTCTTTTCCCCGAGGCTTTGCGCCCTTAAAAATGGACCCTTAAAATAGTCCTTAAGAATTGTACAACATTAAAATGTAAAAAATAAATTTCTAAAAAAGAAAAGTCTAGCGATTAGTTCTAATTAAAATTAACTTATTTAATTTAACTTAATTAATTTTCTGCCAAAAAAGAGTATTTTGAGTTGACCTCGTGGCATGACCTCTCGAATACTCACTTCCTCTCGAGCTCGCAAGTCAGACGTCGTATCCTTCCCCTTCGTCCGATAATTGCAAAACTAATTAAATTTTAAAGAACGCACAATAACTATATAGTTCAAGCATAGTTGATTGAAATTAACATAATTTAATTAATTTAATTACATAAACATTAAAGCAAACTATGACTATAACTTCAAGTTACTAAAAGTTAAAGTATATTAAACTACAGAGCAAACAATTGATTTGCATAAACTCTGCCAAAAGGGTTTCTGGTTTTTCCTTCTTCATTTCCATGCTGGAGAAAGACTACGGGCCGCTGACCTTTGACCTCGCATGGTAACCTTTGATCATTGACTTTCAAAGTGACCTTTGACCTTTGACCTCTATCAAAGGGAATGCGGTGCAAGGCAAGGATGTAGCCATGCTCAGTTACTACTTTCAAACAAGATTTATAGAAATATCTACTGAATTGTGAACTTTTTTTTTGAGATACAAAAACTAAATTTTTTTTGTTTTCAAATTAACTTTTTTTTTTTAAATAAATCTTAATAAATAATTAATAGAATTTAAGTAAACAAGTAAAACTAAGTTAACTGCAATTAAGTTAATTAGAAAACCAAAGTGAAATGCACGTAAGTAGCCACAACTATGGAGTCTAAACTACCACCCTCACAACTGACTCGCATAAACTCGACCAAAAGCTTACATGGCGTATATGAACCGCTCAAATAAGGAAGAGTCTATGCTGGAGAAAGACCATGGGTGGCTGAACTTTGACCTCAGACGGTGACCTTGGTTCATTGACCTCCTCCGAAGGGAATGCGGTACAAGGCAAGGATGTAGCAATCCTCACTTACCACTATGCGTTTCGCAAGGGTTTGCAAAATTTCGATTCTTTATAAAGCTGCTTTTTTACGGTAGATAATTTCACCCTCGGGATATGCATTGCTTTTACTCAACCAATTGAGCTGTTCGTCAAGTGAGCAATTGAAGGGTCAAAGGTCAATTGCCCTTTGACCTTTTGGAGGGACCCCTCAACATGCGAAATTAGGGTAACTTAAGTGTCTCCGAAATTTCAAGGGCTCGCAGTCCCTGAAGGTTGAGCCCTAAAAAATTGAATTCTTCTTGAGCTCCCAAGCCGGACGTTGTAGCCTTCGTCAGCTAATTGAACAACCATAATTAATTAAGATTACCAATTAAAATTAAGTTAAGTTATAACCCAGTTATTTAACTAGCAGTAAGATAATTACAACCAAAACTCGATTACTCGTCCGGTAAACAAAACTTCCTAAAAATCAAAGTTTATTATTGAATTTGTAAATAAGAATCTAATTAAGCATACAAAGTCCGGCAATTTTAATTTAAAAAATTAAAAAAAAAAATAATTAACTAATTAATATTCAAACTTTTGTTCTAGTTTTTTTAAAATTCTAAAATCTTAAAACTAGTCTAGCAAAAGGAAAAGATTACGAAATTCAGCGACTTAGTCACAAATAGATCCGTAATTCACAATTATTGTATTTAGGCGCTGACCGGATTTTTTATTTTTGAAATCTGACGGCATTATCTTCGCAAAATGAATTTGAGAGCCGTTCTTTACAAAGTACGATGCAGCCTAGAATGAAGCTTTGACACTGTGAGTTAATTGTAAACATGACTAACTAGATTAAAATAAGTTAACTAACTTCAATTAACTACCCAACTTAGAAAAGTCAAACGTTTCTAAAAGAAAAGCAGAAAAATCGTGGATGAGAAACATAAATAGTAATACTTTTTTAGAGCAAATGATTTTTTTTAAAATAAAAACTCAAATCAAACTTAAAAAAAAGTATTTCAGGGTTTAACATTTAAGTCAATTAAGTCAATTAATTAAAAGTTAAGTGTGGTTTAGTTCAAGTATAACTTATATTTATTAAAATTACTTCTGCAATTTGCTACAAAATGCTCATTTGTAATTCACAAATGGTTCACCTTAAGCGTCGGATGAATTTTATATTTAAAAAAATCCGTTAGAATCCCAAGTCAAAGTTAAGTATGTGTTAAGTTGATAAAATAAAGGAGAGTGAAATATGACTAATTAATTAGATCCAAGCTAATTAACCAATTACATTAAATAATTAACCTAAAACATAGCTTCAAACGTAATTAGTCGAAAATCTCGGGTAAGAAACGATGATCACAATTATTTTTTAAGGAAATTTGTATTTATGTAGAGTATGAAACCTCAAAACTCTTAAACTCTATAAAAAAAAGTGAGTTTCCGTCAGTTTTTTTTACCTAAACTCACAGAAAAGAGTATCTTGAGTTGACCACGTGATATGACCTCTCGAATACTCATTTCCTCTGGAACTCCGATGCCAAGCGTCTTACCCTTCGTCAGCTAATCGCAAAGCTATTTATAAAAAAAATTCACAATAATTAAACAATTAAAAAAAGTTGATTGGAATTAAGTTAATGTAATTGACAATCAATTTAATGAACCTAATGAACCCACTACCTACGAAATCAAATTCCCAATAATTCAAAACTACCCAAGACTGAAACGACTTACATAAAATCACCAAAAACTTTGTCTGGCGTATTCGTGAACCACTGAAAAGAGGAGAAGAGTCCCTGTTCGAGATACACCATGTTGTTGACCTTTGACCTCTAATGATGACCTTTGACCTCTAGTGATGACCTTTGACCTCTGGCAGTGACCTTTGACCCTTACCGAAAAGAATGCGTTGCAAGGCAAGCATGTAAATATTTCTCAGTTACAACCTCTTGTGCGTTTGACAAGTTTATCCATAAAAGTTGATAATTCGAGGGGCTGTAATATGTTCAAAAATTTTAAATTCCGTATTCCAAACAATTATTTTAATTTTTTAAAAATATAAAAAAAAATCTGATTTTAGATTACTTAGAAAACCCTTTAAAAAATTAGCAAATCTAAACAACAATGTTGTTTCAAACAATTTTAGAAGCGTTGATTATTTTATTCGTTGGATGCAACACATTCTAAATACTAGATTTGGATTGGCACAAGATTTGGTGCCGTAGTGTTTTAATTTAATATTTAAAAAAAAATCAACATTTTGAATCTTTAAATCGAAAAAAAATATGAGAATTATTGAGATTTTATTCTTTCAAGGGTTTTAAAAACAATTCTTGTCCCTTCAACAAAATTTGAAATTGTATAATTTTCATGGAATTTTGAAATTATGAATATTTGAAAGGTCACGCATACAACCTTCGGCAGTTAATTTTCAATATTAGTTACTAACTGTGAAGTTCATATAGTTAGTTGTAGTTAGCTATAATGGCTTTTATAACATTTTGGATAACGAGGGGGTTAACGCCTTTAGCCAAGTGGTAGTCAAAGTAGTTCCAAAACGTTTTCTTTAGAACAAAAATTAGTAAAATAAATTTAATTAGTTGATTAGTAGCTAATTAGAGTTAATTGCAATTAAGATCTAACCAGTTGCATTGGCGGCAAGTCCGAGTCGGCGTAGGGGAAAATCAGTTGGGCGCAGAGCGTTTGGGCGAGAAAGGCATTGGACCCCATTTTGGTTTCAAACGATTTGTACGCATGCGCAAGTGCCGAAGTCGGAAACTCCACCAAAAGGAAAACTAAGATTTTCTAAAAATTTAAAAGATTAAAAAAAAAATTAAAAAAATTTCAAATCTATTTTTTTACAGCTTTTTACTGCAGCTTTGCTTTCGAACTAGTGTCTCGTTTTACGTTTTTAGCTTTGTTCAATAAAATTATTATGTCTTCTAAACTCCAAAAAATTTATTAAAAAAAAATCTAGGTCTACTTTTTCTTTTTCTAAAAATATCTAGTTTTTCTAAATTTTCAATTTCTAAAATTATTTGTCTAGTTTTTCTAAATTTTCAATTTCTAAAATTATTTGTCTAGTTTTCAAAAATTTTCTAAAACGTCTAGATTTTCTATAAAAAAAAAGGATTAAGTTTTTCTAAATTTCCCCAAGATCTACTCAATTTGTAAAATAGTAAGCAATTCGAGGTTTCATTCAATTAATTAGTAGTTTAAGACAAATTAGCTAATCATGGTAATTAATTAAAGTTAATTGTGCCTGACTTCAATTATACCTTACAATTATCATAATTACAAATAAGTACGCCCTCATTATTTGGAATTCACAGTTAGTATATTTAGAAGGCGAACGGATTTTTGACTGAAAAACATCCTATAAATGCTTAGATTGACGAAAGTTTAGTTTGGCATGTGGCGCTTTTAATTAGGTTGGAAGGTATTTAACTACAACTTGATTACCTAATCAAGTTAGTTAATTAACTTTAAACTTTTAATTAACCAATTAACTGAAAAAGTAAAGTTTTTGAACATTAAAATGATGTCAGAAAAACACTGTTACAATGTAGCATTTTTAGAACCCAGAAACTTTCTTAAGTATTAAAAAAACTCTAAGACCTTAAAAAATAAGTTGAGAATTTTAGAGTTTAACATTTTTACCTAAACTCCCAGAAAGAGTATCTTGAGTTGACCTCGTGACATGACCTTTCGAATACTCACTTTTTCTAGAATTTCCAAGTTTCCTTCGTCAGCTAATTGCAAGGCAATTTAAGAAAAACACACAATAAAACAAAACAATTAAAACAAAGTTAATTGACATTTTTTTTAAGCTAATTTAATTGACTTGGTTAATTAGCACACATTTCGTCAAAGTTAAATCAAATATTCTACTCTAAAAACATAACCCCCGAACACCCAAATTCTACTTACATAAACTCACCCAAAAGTTTGTCTGGCGTATTCCTGTACCACTCAAAGGAGGAAGAGAAGAGGCTGAAGAAAGACAACGAGCCGTTGACCTTTGACGTAGTGCGGTGAGCTTGGGTCATTGATCTCTAGGGTTGACCTTTGACCTCTACCGAAAGGAATGCAGTGCAGGGCAAGGATATAGCCATCCTCAGTTACCACTCGATGCGTCTCACAGGGGTATCCATAGAAGTTGATAATTTGGGACTGTAAAAAGTTGAATTCCGTATTTTATTTTTTTGAAATTTTAAAATTTCAAACTTACATTTTGACTTTTTAAATTTTAATTTGGATTAAATTAAAAATTTCAATTAAAAAAACATTTAAAAAAATAACAAATAATTAAAAAAAACGTACCATGCATAAGGGAGACGCTGTATTTTTATTGCTTTTATTCAACCGATCGACTAAGCTGTTGCAGGTCCTTAAACTGTTCGTGAAGTGTACAATTGAAGGGTCAAAGGTCAAAGGCACTTTGACTTTTAGGAGGGGCCACTTTCCCTCTACACGCACTAGCACCACTAAAAGGAGGAACATTTTCAAATTCTGAACAATACTAAGTAAAAAGTTCATTATATTACCATTATAATGTAAAAATATAAAATTCTAAAAAGTATAGCGATTAACTAACTAATTAAAATTAATTAATTTAATTTAACTTAATTAATTTTCCAAAAAGAATTCTAGTTTTTCTTAATTTTAAAAATTGAAAACTCACTTTGAGACTCTATTCATGTGGAGTGAGGTACTTTTTGAGGAACGCCTTTATGTTGCTCAAGTGGCCCACAGGGGCGCGGGACCTTGACCATGATCTTGACCCTTGAGGTCAATAATGGTCGTAATTAGCCAAATAATTTAACTAATTAAAAGTTAGTTGGGCTTAACTTCAATTAAATTATGCATCAAGAAGACCCTCCATTCTAATTCACAAATGATTACTTTAGCGCCGAACGATTTTTCAGTTATTTAAACACAGCAAAAGAATCATTTCTGATTTGCGAAGTCTCCATGAATAGTTGTGTAAATGGAAACAAAATGCATTTGCTTTAAACATAATTAACTAAATTAAGTCAAAAGCCAACTTCAAACCTATGGTTAGTTAACTAATTAAGTTAAAAGTTAAATTTAGACGTAATTCACTATAATTAAAAATTTAACTATAAATTAGATCAGACAAAACTCGGTGACTGAGAAAATATGATCACTCACGATTAAAATTTTATAACATTTTTTTTAAATATAAAAAAACAAAACAAACTTAACTCAAAACTTTAAAAACAAGTAGAGTACTTCTAGATTTTTTTTTTATTAATTTTTACCTAAACTCCTAAAAAAGAGTATTTTGAGTTGCCCTCGTGACATACTCACTTCCTCTGAAATTCCTAAGCCAAGCGTAGTATCCTTCCTCAGCTAATTGGAAAGCTATTTAAAAAAAAACTCACAATAACTAAACAATTGAAATTTAAGTTAATTGAAATTAAATTAATTTTAAAACCAAAGTCAAATGCACATAAAAACCGACTACAACGGCAACCAACTAAAGCTGGCACAACCGTCTCGCATATACTCATCCAAAAGTTTATATGGCGTATTCATGAACCACTCAGAGGATGAGAAGAGTCCATGCTGGAGAAAGACCACGGGGCGTTGACCTTTGACCTCGTGCGGTGATCTTTGGTCATTGACATCTGGGTTTGACCTTTGACCTCTTCTGAAGGGAATCCGGTGCAAGACAAGGATGCAGCCATCCTCAGTTACGACTCTACGCGTCTCGCAAGGGTATCCACAGAACTTGATAATTTGGGGCTGTAAAATTGTTGATTGCCGTCTTTCATTTTTTTTTGCAATTTTAAAATTTAAAATTAGCCCATGAAGTTAATTAACTACAAGTTAATTTTGGATGATTTTAATTACAAGTTGTAATTATTTTAATTACACTTCAAATAGACCCGTAGTTCACAATTAATGTTGTAGTTAAGCGCCGAACAGATTATTAATGGTTGAACACGCATGGCATTCTTTTCACAAAATGAAGTAGAGCTGTGTACGAAGTTGTGATGTACCCTGCAGGAAAGCTTTGACGCTGAGTTTATTAATTGTAAACATGATTAACTAATTATTATAAAAAACTTCAACTAATTAGTAATTTTCACGTAATTAACTAGCCAACTTAAAAACAAAAGTTTCTAAAAGGAAAGCAGAAAACAGACTTCTGAGAAACGAAGATCACAAATACAAAGCACGATATTATGTTTTATGGCAAAGATTTTTTTTTTTACTGTGCAGCCCACTTACTTAATGATTGGTTTAATAACAACTAGCCAATTAAGTTAATTAATTAAGGCAATTGTGGTTTACTTCAATTATAACTTATAGTTATTATATGTTTACTTCAATTAACCTGAAGTTTTAACCCACAAATTATTAATTTAAGCGTCGAATGATTTTTTTATTCAAAGAGATCCCTTAATTTGCTCGAGGGGAGGTTTCAGCAATGTTGTTGTGGTTTGAGTTTGTTTACGTAAATTTGCTTTAAACTAAATTAACAAATTAGCTTCAAGCTAAGTTCAACCTAATTAACTAATTAACTTAACAGATAATTTCAAACGTAATTAACGTGTCGAAGACCTTGGGTGAGAAACGATGATCAAAATTACTTTTTTTAGGGAGTTTTTATTTATTCAAAATACGAAAATTCAAAACTCTAAAACTTAAGAAAAAGAGTAATTTTTACAATTACACAATTAAATACATTTAAAACAAAGTTAATTAAACCTTAAGTTAATTTAATTACCACTTAAATTACAGTGCATTAAATAACAGCGCTACACAGATCGTGATAGAAAACTGTACATTTTGTTTTCGCCATGCATAAACTCAACCAGAAGTTTGTCTGGCGTATTCATGAACCACTCATAGGAGGATGACAAGAGCCGCGGGCCGCTGACCTTTGACCTTTGACGGTGACCTTTGAACTTTGGCGGTGACTTTTGATCCCTAACAGTTGATTCCTAGCGAGAGGAATGAGGTGTACAGCAAGGATGTAGCCTTCCTCAGTCAGTACCCTCTACGTCTCAAAAAATTGATAATTTGAGGCTGTTTTTCAAATTTTCAAATTTAAAATGCAGCATTTGAACTAAAAACAATTGAAATTATGATTCTTTAAATTTTAAATTAAACAACTTTTTTTAAATAACCCTTTTTAAACATTCGTTTTTTATAGGTAACTTATAGGTCCCTCAATTTTGAGCACTTAAAAATGATGCCTTAAAAATTGCAATTACGCAAAACTTGCGTTATTTTGGAATTTATGAATCAGCACTAGAAGCAAAACTATCCAATAAATTCTTGCAAACATTTAAGCATTTTTTGATTACTTTATTTGTTCGAAGCAATAATTCAAACTATTAAATTTAAATTATTAAATTTTGAAAATGGATTTGAAATTTCAAAAAGGAGGTTGAAAACGAATTAGTTCAAAATTTAGCGTGTTCGAGCACATGACCCAGGCGAGTTCCTATTGGGCGACGGTGAGAACTGCATCATGTCCGACACGGGCGAGTATTCCATGAAGTCAGCCGCCTCGGGCCAAAAGGCCATCAAATTGGGTGGACTCTGCCCCACCGTGCGGTTTTGCGGTGGAGTCATGAAGCGATTCGACAAGTCCGTTTGGTGGGTTCCAGCGTTCTGAAACTCGTAGATCGTTTCCGGGCGAGCCATTAGCTCGTAGCGGAGATCACGTGATGCGAAGCGTCCGCTCGGCGGCGGCACCAGTTCTCCAAATCATGGAACTGAAATGAAGGAAGTGCTAAGCGGTTTTTTTTTTGCAGCGATTTTGAACAGCGATTCTATTTGAACAGCGCTGTACCAGGTGCGTTTGAGACAAGTCCCATCCCGGGTAGAAGAAGTTGATGTTGGCGGTGAACGTTTCTGCGAGATACTTGTTGGAACTGAGGTGCGTGCACACGAAGTTGTAGATGCGCAGGACCCACGCCGGCATCAGCTCACCGTGGAAAAGCACGTCGATCAGGACCTGAAATTTTTTCAAAATTTTTAAAACACAGCTTACAACAAAGAAATTCAGAACAATAGCCATTTGAAACAGTTTTCTAAATTCTTTTTGGTTAAGGTTTAGAGTCGTTTAAAAATTTAATTTCACAAAGCACGATACTTGAGTCTGCTTCAGATCCGTCTACCTCCAAAAGCATAAGCGATCGTATTATAATAGAGAAAAACAAATTAGGAGCCTTTAAGGCCCCCTTGTAACATTGCATAGTAAATTTTTGAAAAAATTCAAACAGTCGTTTAAAAAAATTCAAGACAAAAAAGATCGGGATCGGTTATTTGGGTGATAAGACTTTTCTAAAAAAAAAAACTTTTTCAAAAACTTTTTTCAAAAAACTTTTTCAAAAACTTTTAGAACAAGAGTTGGACCTTGAGTTGGTTGCTGAAGGGTGCGAGGAGGAGTGACCTTGACCTTGGCGTTGTACTCGGGTCGCAGTGACATCATGATCCAGAACATGGCGTTCCCCATGGAGTAGCCGATCTAGCGCAGGGAGTCGGCCTGCGTCACGGCCAGAACGTGGTCAATGGCCGCCGGAAGGTCATACTTCCCCATCTCGTGGACACTGTAGCACATATGTTAGCATTGAACATGTTGCACATATGTTAGCATTAAACTTTTTCAGCACTAAAGTCATCGCTATACCTTAAGTCCCAAAAGCCTGAATTTTTGGGCTGCATCCTCACGTGCTGTCGGGAGTACGTATTCCCACGCATGTTTCCAAGCCAGACGTCATAACCAGCGTCGACCAATTGGAGAGCTTCATTTTATTTTTAGAAAAGTTTTTTAACTGGGATAAAACAAAACATTTACAAATTGATAAATTGATTAATTGAATGGCATCAAAGTTTTCAACTTATCAATATATGTTGATAAATTGCTAAACTTGCGACAGAATTGTCAATTTGCAAAAGTTTTTTTTTTTTTTTTTTTTTTTTTTTTTTGCAAAAACAACTGTTTTTTAACTGCATTTATATTTCAGTATTGAAAAATATTGAAAATTTTCAAATTCGCTTTTCTAATTGATAAATTGATAAATTACTATTTGAACAAACTTAATAAATTACTATATGAAAACATGATAAATGATAAGTTGACAAAAAAATCGACAAAATTACCCAAAAGCTTGTCAGGCGTGTTCATGAACCATTCGAAGGAGGAGGCAAAGAGTCCATGTTGAAGGAACACCACTGGCCTGTCGCTGACCCCCGAAAAGGGTACCTGACCCTTACAATCGGGGATGCGATGAAGGGTCAAAATGTAGCCGTCGTCCGTTCAAACCTTGTGGGTCTCGGAGGGGTAGCCATACAACTCAATCACTTGTGGCTAAGGGTACAAAACATGTTTTTATGTGACCCTTCAGGATACTGAAAAGGCATACCCTTAAAGATACTGAAAAAGCATACCCTTAAGGGTACTGAAAAAGCATACCCTTAAGGGTACTTCAAAGGCAGACCCTTACGGGTACTGAAAAGAAAGACCCTTAATGGTACTTATGAGACAAGCCCTTAAGGGTACTTACGAGGCAGACCCTTAAAGGTACTCACGACGCAGACCCTTAAGGGTACTGACAATAAGGGCCTTCTCCTTTTTAATAGTAAGATATTTTTTGCTAAGGTACTTACGACGGGGTCCACAATGGCGTCATTTTGACCCCAGATAAGGGCCACGGGTACTTTGACCCTTGAGAGGGGGTACTTGGGCGGAAGTGGGTGGCCGTAAAGGGCTTCATTTTCCTTTTCGCCGAAATCATATTGCCGAAAATTTCGCGAATCGATAAGTTGGGCGATGTGGGCCTATGTTCTGGTTGAAGTGGCCGGAGGCGTATGAGAGAAGTGGAGGGAGAGTTGATTCTAAAAGTTAATTAAGTAGTCAATTAAAATTAATTGGTTAATTAGTAATTAATTAAAGTTAATTACATTTAAGATCTAACCAGTTGCATTTGCGGCAATTCCCAGCCGGCGTAGAGGAAAATAAGTTGGGTGCAGAGCGTTTGGGCGAGAAATGCGTTGGACGCCATTTTGGTTCCAAGCGATTTATACGCATGCGCAAGAGCCGGAGGCGGAAATTCTCCACCAAAAAAATCCAAAATTTTTTAAGAAAAAAAGTTTCAAAAATTTCGATATTTCGAAAAATCTTAAAATAAAATAACGTTTTCTTATAGTCTATTTTAATTTTCGACAAAAAAGAAAGAGTTTTCTGACTTTTTCTCTAAATTTTTTTTCTAGTTTTGTAAGTTTGCATAGATTTTTTAACATGATTTCTATTTTCCAAACTTTTCTATGCTTTGTACCAATATTGCTATTTTCTTAATTCGTCTAGATTTTTTAACAAAATTTTTATTTTCTAAATTCGTCATGATTTTTTAGCTAAATTACTATTTTTATTGATTTTTGGCACTTTTAGTTTTTCTAGTCTTAAGGGACTTAAGGGCTCTCAGCCTCAAAATGTGGTCAATTGCCGCCGGAAGCTCAAACATGCCCATTTCGTGAAAGCTGTACATTTTTGAGCAATTGATTGAATTAATTAATTAAATGAATTCAATAATTAGCAGTTTAACTTAATTAAACCAAATAAGTTAATTAATTGAAAGTTAATTGGGCTTTAATTAAATGATTAATACTAATACATCAGATACTACTCATCCTTTGTAATACACAAATTACTGTCACTTTTCAGCGTCGATTGAATTTTTCCCATTAAAAACTCCGTTAAAATCCCGACAGAAAGACTTCAACCCTTTTGGTTTAAATTTATTTGTTAAAGTAGCTGCAACCAAGAGTAACTAATTAACTTCAAGCTGATTAACTAATTAATTAACGTAAAATATAATTTTAAACCTAATTAACTCGTTCGAAAAACTCGGGTGACAATGTGAAACGATGATCAATTACTTTTTTTAAAGGAAATTTGCACGTATTAAAAATATGAAAACTCTAAACTCTAAAATTTAAAAAAAACGTGTTGAGTAATTTAAAGTACATTTTACCTAAACTCCCAAAAAAAAGTGTCTTGAGTTGACCTCGTGACATGACCTCGGGAATACTCACTTCCTCTCGAATTCCCAAGCCAAACGTCGTAACCTTCGTCAACTAATTGCAAAGCTAATTAAGGTTCCATGCCATTAGGTCCAATGAATTAGGTCCACAAGAAAGACGTCCACAACAAATACGTCCACAAAAAAGAGGTCCACAGTAGAATTAGGGCCACAGCAAAATTACGTCCACAGAAATTACGTCCACAAAAAAGAGGTCCACCATAAAACCACGCCCACACTTTTTGTCCAATTAAACTTAAAACTCAAATACAAAATGAATAATTCATGATATTGCTTTAAAAATTGGCTTTCTTGCTGTTCATGTTGCGAATTTTTATTTTAGCAATGTGGGAAACAGTAGAATTGAATAACTGAATTTTAAACCCAACCCAAACCATACCCAAAGTTCAATAAACAATGAACAATAAGAAAGCCAACTTTAAAACAATATCATTTACCATGAATTATTCATTTTGAATTCGACTTTAAATTTTAATTGGTGAAAAAGTGTGGACGAGGTTTTTCTGTGACCCTCATTTATTGTGGACCTTTTTTTTGTGGACGTAATTTCTGTGGACGTAATTTTGCTGTGGCCCTTATTCTACTGTGGACCTATTTTTTGTGGACGTATTTGTTGTGGACGTCTTTCTTGTGGACCTAATTCATTGGACCTAATGGCGTGCTACCCTAATTAAACAACCCAGAATAATTAATTAAGATTAAACAATTAAAATTAAGTTAATTAAAACTAAGTAAGTTCAATTTACAATCAAATTTTAAAGTGAATTCGGCAATCATAACTGCATGATTAAATCTTACTTGCTCAAACTCACCTAAAAGTTTATCTGGCGTATTCATGAACCATTCAAAGGAGAAGAGCCCATGCTGGAGGAAGACCACGGGTCATTGACCTTTGACTTCGTGCGGTGACCTTTGACCTTTACCAAATGGTATCCTCAGTTACCACTCTATGCGTCTCGCAAGGATATCCATAAAAGTTGATAATTTGGGTCTATAAATATGTTGAATCCGTGTTTCATTTTTTTGAAATTTGAAATTTTGAAATTCAAATCTAATTTTTTTTTTAATTTTAAATTATTTAAAAACATTAAAAAAAAACAACTTCAATTTCAAATACTAAAAAAAAACTTACAGTGGATAAAAGAGACGCTGGATTTTCATTGCTTTTACTTAGCCAACTGACCAAGCTATTCCAGCTCCTTGAACTGTTCGTGAAGTGTGCAATTGAAGGGTCAAACGTCAAAGGCCCCTTGACCTCTGGGGGGACCCCTTTTCCTCGACACGCACTAACAGGCAGAGAGACAGCACTAAAAGAAGCAACATTTTCAAATTCTAAACAATACTAAAAAAAAGTTCAAGGTAACTTAAGGGTCCTCCACCACTCCAAGGGCTTTTTTACCGGAGGCTTGGCGCCCTTAGAAACGGACCCTTAAAACAGAGGCCTTACAAATTGTACAACATTGTAATGTAAAAAAAATATATAATTCTTAACATAAAAAAGTGTAGCGATTAACTAACTAATTAAAATTAAATTATCTAATTTAACTTAATTAATTTTCTAAATTTCTGTCAACTTTTCTAAATTTTAAAAATTGAAAACTCACTTTGAGTTCATGTGGAGCGAGGTATTTTTTGAAGAAACCTTTCATGTTGCGCAAGTGGTCCACAGACGCGAGAGACCTTGACCATGATCCTGACCCTTGAGGTCAATAATGGTCGTAATTTAATAATAATTTAATTTAGCTAAATAATTTAATTAATTAAAAGTCAGTTGAGCTTAACTTCAATTAAATTATGCATCAAGAAAACCCTCCATTCTAATTCACAATTGTTCATACTTATGCGCCGAACGATTTTTCTTTTATTTAAATGCACCAAAGGAATTTAATTTTGAGTTCAGAATACTAAACTAATTAAGGTCAAAATCCAACTTCAAACTTAATTAACTAATTGTTGAAGTCGTAAGCTAACTTCAAACTTATGGTTAGCTAAAATTAAGTTAAAAGTTAATTTCAGACGTAATAAATAAAAAAAATAAAAATTTAACAATAAAATGAATCAAACAAAAATCGGTGACTGAGAAAATATGATCACTCACGATTAACATCTTATAACTTTTTTTTTAAATAAAATAAAAACTTAAACTCAAAATTTTAAAATAAGTAGAGTACTCTAGATTTTTTTTTAATTATTTTTACCTAAACAATAAAAAAAAAGGATTTTGACTTGACCTCGTGAGCTATTTAAAAAAAAACTCACTATAACTAAGGAATTAAAATTTAAGTTAATTTTAAAATCAAAGTGAAATACACATAAAGACGACAAAAACCGTAACTGACACAACTGATTTGCATAAACTCATCCAAAAGTTTATCTGGCGTATTCAGGAACCGTTCAAATAAGAAGAGTCCATGCTGGGAAAGACCACGGGGCGTTGACCTTTGACATCGTGCGGTGACCTTTGGTCATTGACCTCTGGGTTGGTTTAACCTTTGACCTTTACCGAAGAGAATGCGGTGCAAGGCAAAGATGTAGCCATCCTCGCGCCCTTAAAAATGGACCCTTGAAAACTGTCCTTAAAAATTGTAGACCATTATAAAAAAATTGTGCATTTTTGAATTGGTAAAATTTTAGTCCAGCAATTACCTATTTCAAATTAATTAAATTAATTAAAATGCAGTAATTTAAAAAAAAAATTCTAGTTTTCTAAATTGTTCTAAATTTTCTAAAAAATATTTTAACCTAGCGGAATGTAGTCGATTGTCACCGGAAGGTCATTTCGTGGAAACTGAAAAAAAAATAATGCAACCCACTCACTTACTTACTGATTTAATTATAATTAGCCAATTAATTTAATTAGTTAAAAGTTAATTGTAGTTAACTTCAATTATAACTTACTAGCTGTATCGCGACGCTTCGCGACGCTTGCTTGCTAGCAACTTTCCGTAGTAACAATATTTGCGCCGTTACTATATGTAAAAGACATTAGAATCTGAAACTTTCCAAGCCATTATTAGAATAACCGTTAGAAAAAATAATATGATCGAAACTTAGTTTCTAATTGGAGTTTGACACTATTCACTCCAGCTACCAACCTTTTTACTTACAAAATAGGGC
>JAQFYP010001029.1:0-17660 GCA_034694865.1 Bilobella braunerae | reverse complement strand
CCCGTTTATTCGGCTCAGTATATCGGCCGCCCATATTTGGACGCAAGTGCCTGTGCTATAGGTATCTTTTCCGAACCATTATACAATGGGGCTGCCGAGACTATCCTAACTTATCCTGCTACCAACTACTTCCAAGTCTCAGAAAACGGTGATTATTATGACTACTCCGAATACATAACGACATTCTACGGTTACGCCATTGCGGGAAACTATTTGTGTTATCTTACAATACCCAACTCAACGCGTTGTATATATGCTACGAGCCATGAAAGTAATATTATAAACAAGGCCTATTTTTCTGCACCGGCAATACCTCCTGGCATCGACGTAAATAATTGCGTCTACCCTAGGAGTTAGCAATTGGTTACCGCTCATTGCATTTTATTTGCTTGGCCAAATCTGTAATACTGATTAATATTTGTGGCATAAATAAAAAATTTCAAGCGCAACTACATTTTTGTTAAAATTGATGTTAAGAAAGGGTAAAGTTTCCTGGTTGGATGTCCTACGACAAATGCATACAAATAGAACTAAGACAACGGCGATTTTAATAACAAATAGTTTAGTTTGTATTACTACTTTTCCTCTACCTAATATATCCCTCTTTCGTTTTTCGCGAGACATTCTCTTAATAGATAAATCTTTTGAATATAGAACATCGCATGAACATCGAAATAGTAAAAGAATAATTAATAAAATGGTATTAATATTAATGTATTTAGTAATATTTAACAATCTCTCAATTGTTTTTCGATATTCTCTAAAAAAGAAAGAAGCTGTTTTTCTCAGGATACAATAACCGTCCTGAACCAGATTCAAGAAAAAATCGATTCATTCTTCAAATACAAAAACATCGAAAAACAAGTATATACTTCTTAAATATGTTTTTTTTATTCCTTTTACTACTTAGAGGCCCGAAGCCTGTGGAGCTGATACGGATTAAAAAAAATACATCAATAATGTACAGTGAGGTTTATCTAAAAGAAATTACCCTAACGTAAAAATTTCTTTAGGAACTTACACTACTAGAAGATTTTAAATACAACCTGTGTATAAAATTATTTTAAAGATATGCAATTAGACTTGCGAAAATCTAAGTAAATATCCTAAAATGTTGATCATCTGCGAGCCTAACCGCCTAGCCTAGCCAAGCTTGTCGTAGGGTTCTCTTCGCCAGTTGCAAAACATTGCGTGATTAAAATTTTAAAATGCATTGATAATTTTTGTTGTAAATCAGCTATTGAGTTTGACGGTTCTTTGAATAATCCGTGTCTGGTTATTCCCCCAAACCAGAACTCCAACGCCGTCCAACGAATTAGGCCCCCTTACCGTTCCAATAAGGAAAGGAAGATTGAGGAGTTAGAGAAGAGCTTAAACAAATAGAAAAAAAAGATGAAAAGTTAATTAACCATAAATGACTGAGTCATATGTTTTGCCTTAAATCTAAAGAAAATTTTAAACATGGTGAAATATTAGAAGTATAATTAATATTATAGTATTATTATTAATATATTTAATAATATTTAACAAGCTCTCAATCATTTTTCAATAATTTCTTAAAAAATGGAGTTTTTTTTTTTTTACGCGAAACTAGATTTAAAACCACCGATTCAGTTTTCAAACACGAAAACATTTCAAACCAAGTATATTCTTTTGAAGTAATTTTTTGTTAACTCCTTACTAGCCCGTAACCGTAATAATACTAGCCCGTAATAGAGCCGATTTTAATTTACAAAAAATGTATTTGAAATTTTTAGTGAGTCCATCCAAAAGAGAACATTTTAACGCAGACAACTTTACTTGTTCACTGACACTATCTAAACAAGAAATTGAAAATGGTGACCATCCGCGGTTAGACAATAGCCAAGCCTATTTATTCTAGAATTCTGTGCGACATTTGCGAAAATATATACAATTGATGTATATATGTTTATTGTTGTTATAATAGTATTCGTACATGCTATAGCATGAGTGAAGGATTTAGTGAACGGAGCCAGCAGTTGGAAAATAGTTGGAAAGCCAAATATATTTAAATGGCAAAATAATACGTTTTGCCTTAAATTTAAAAAATGTCTTAACCAAAGGTAAAGTAGTAGAAGTATAATTAATATTATAGTATTAATATTAATATATTTATAAATATTTAACAAGCTCTCAATTACTTTTCATTAATTACTTTAAAAAATGGAGCTGTATTTTTGAACTACCCGAAGCTAGATTTAAAAAACATCATTTTTCAAACATGAAAACATTTCAACATTAGTGTATTCTTTTTGAATAATTCTTTTGACAACTCCTTACTGGCCCGAGGCCTATTAGCCGAATTGAATTTACGCAAATGAATTTGAAATGTTTAGTGAATCTATCCCAAAGAGAACATTTTAACGCAATTTTACTTGTTCACTGACACCATGGGGGAGGGTTTAATTACAACATATGACTTAAACTATTTTCTAATTGTGCAATTAAATTTATCAAATTTTAAACAAGAAATTCAAAATGTTGACCATCCGCGGTCAGACAATAGCCAAGCCTATCGTATAATTCTCTTAATTTGGAAGATTTTGATTGTGAGCAGCATGAAAAATCAAGAATAAAGTGGAAAAAAATTAAGTATTGCCTAAAATTTAAATAAAAATCTTAAACATGGTGAAATTTTAAAAGTTTTATTAATATATTAGTATGAATATTAAAATATTTAACAATTATTAACGAGGTCTCACTTCTTTTTCGATATTAAAAAACAATAGGAGGTTTTTTTTCGGAAAACAACTATTCTAATTAAAATAAGACGAATAACATCGATTCATTTCCTTAAACAGAAAAACATGACAAAACAAGTAAAATATTTTTATTGCCTTAAATTTTACTAAAATCTTAAACATGGTAAAATATTTGAAGTATACTACAATAAAAAGAAATGTCGAAATATAAGTAAAACAATATAGTATACCGTAATCTTTTAATTTGTTTTAAAGCACCTAAAAAGCAAAACACTTCCATTTTAAAGTACTGGGTCTGACTGTTTTTTTTTTTCACAACAATGTTAATAATAATGCTTTATATAAGTATATATGTATGTGTTTATGGATGCAATTGTCCGAATTTATTGATACCTACTATGTTATTACTTTTATATTATTATCGCCAGTTGAAACTTTTCATACAAGGGTCATAATGGTTACCTGTGATCCGAGGATCTTCATCAAATAGTAGACCCTTGTCCCAACATGACCTTTCAAGGTCAAACCCTACGTTTTGCATGAAACAAAAAGTTATGTTGGTCCCAATAACCCCTTCACATCAGAATGACCCTTTGACCTCAAATTGACCTTTCAAGGTCAATCCCTAATTTTGCATGAGACAAAAGTATATGATGGTTCCGATATGATATATAACAGTTGAGTTGGTTCTAAACATTGCCTTTACATCCAAAATATTTTTTTTTCCTTCTAATAATTTTGTTTACGAAAATTTAGTTTAAACTATTTTCTAATTATTCACTTAGGTTTACCAAATTCTAGACAAGAAATTCAAAACTTTGACCATCCGCGGTCAGACAATAGATAAAGCCTTTCGTAGAATTCTCTTCGACAAAAATCTATATTGTTGCAAATTTTACATGTTATAGCATGAGCGAAGGAGTTAGTGAACAGAATTAGCGGTTGAAAAAGATGGAAAGTCAATTAACTTTAAATGGCAGAATCATACGTTTTGCCTTAAATTTAAAAAATATCATAAACAAGGTGAAATAGTAGAAGTATAATGAATATTATAGTATAAATATTAATTTATTTAATAATATTTAAAATGCTCTCAATTATTTTTCTGTTTTCTAAAAAATTGAAGGTTTTTTTTTTCAAAAAATAACTATTCTAGAGAAAAATATCGATTCATTAGCTTAAAGAGAAAAAACATGCAAAAACAAATATGTTCTTTTTATTGCCTTAAATTTAACTAAAATCTCACACATAGTGAAATATTAAAAGCATACTAGAAATAAAGAGAGATATTAGTAACACAAGTATACTTGTTTTAAAGCACCTGCACCAACTAAACACTTCTATTTCACAGTACCGGGGCAAAAATATCGAAGACTCCTGAAGATATTGTGTGCAATATCTCGTTTGAAATTAAGTTCTTGTCTTAAGCGTGATGAGTGGGATTTTTAAATTATGCTTATAGTGAATATGTATTATATATTATACATACATGTATTATATATATTATTTTATGTTCTCGAGTTGTTTTTGAACAAGATCTAGACTGCTGGCCATTTATGTACAATGTACATAGCCGTCGCCAGTTGTGTAATTAGGGTCATTAGATATTGAGGGTCATATGCGATGACCGCTAACCTTTTCACCCCTGTTGCGCAATATGACATTAGATAGCGGGTTGACCCTTTTCGAACAAGGTTACTAAGTAAGTGACCAGAGGGTCACCATCGACGAAAACTGTTTCAAAACTTAATGTTGAAATATTAGTAGGAGTTTTCAAAATACAACCCTTTACTAAGTCAGTGAGCCATTCTTAACTCAAGATTCAAAACATGCATTTGAGTTGACCCTCTCATTGTAGTTATACTCTCAAAAGTTATTGGTGAGCTTATCAAGCAGTACTTCGACAATTATTAAATACATTATAGGGTATTACCTTGGATTTACTGCAATGGGCCCGATTGAGGCCTGAGCGGTGTGGGTAGAAACACCCCCTCCATTAACATACATACATACATACATAATGCTTTACTTTTCTTATACTAGAAAAGCTACTAAATAAACAAAATTTTCAAATAATTTTTTTTCAATGCAGAAGACCGTATTTTCTGACTAGGATATAAAAGTCTATCCATAGCCTTGAAGTTCGTTCATAAGTTTTCCGAGCTACCAAGTCCTACCCCAATTGTTTAAAACATTATAATTAAAAAAACAATGCTACCAAACAAAACTATTTTTTTTATTCTCCTAATCATACCTCTAGCATGGCTTTCGGGTTCGCTAGGTGGCTTCACTAAGCAGGTATTACTCTTGAAATGTGTAAATATTGTCATAAATTTTTTGTTCCAATTGTTTCAAGCTCAACAATTCATAATTTGACACCGGTTGCGCAGTTCCCAATAAAAAACTACATTGTTTAATTTTTTTTTAGCAAGTTCGATACGCGACTGAAGTCAGTGTACCAGATTGTCTAAAATACAAAGAGCCCCAGTTTACTCCAATCACAGTACGGTAAGTACCTCAGTGGTAATGATATTTATTAGTGGTTGGTTTGTGGAAACGTGCCCTGGAAATCTCTATTTTCTGAAACTCTACTTAATTAAACCCGAGTGAAAACATTTAAAACCTTGAAAATTAAATCAATGTTTATTTGCTGCATGTAGAGAAATGTTCTCTATTGTAAACGTTTGTAGCCGCTCTGTATGACAGTACACGTACATATAAAATCAGACTGGGTTAAACTGTTCAGTGCGGTCCAAAACTTCTCCTAAGTTAGACAAATCCGAGGTCGAGTTCCGACACTATCACAGCGAAAAAGTGGTGAGTAGAAGCCTAGAAAGTTGCCGTCGTGGAAAATCATCTTGGGTCAGTACGCGAAGGGTGGTGTTCAGCCTCTGCTTTTGCAAAGACTATTCGGTGGTCAACCCCACGTTCACTGTGAAGCAGAAAGCCATTTGCCTCACTCCCCAGAACTTTCCAGTCAACTCACTGGCCGAAACCACCATCACCCACTCACTAGCAGAAACATGTTGACCAGGCAATAGGCAAATGTCAAATAGCAAGACAACAAAATTGTCAGTGTAGAGTGGGTTGGGTCTAGTCGGTATAACAAAAACACAACACAAATCCTGTCAAAGCAATGTACACCAAAATGCATCGTATAATCACTTGCTGTGAATTGTCGTAATTTTAAATCGTTTAAAATTAGAATTCTTCTTTCTAACCAATGACAATACGGTACTCTAACACCCCGCGTATTAGAAAACTACGAAATATCCTAACGTTTTGTCCTAACGCATTTTCTGGTTTGTCTCATTGCTAACTTCCAATTTCTAGCGTGGTTGATCATTCCAATGAAATGAAAATTTACGTAATTCTAAAATTTATAATTAATTATTATTTATATTTTATTTTTATTTTTATTTTTTATTAAGTATTTATATTATTTACTATTATTTATTATTTATTTGATTTGTTTTTAAGTAAGTAAGTATATATTATTTATATTATTTACTATTGTTTATTTAATAATTTAATTGTTATTATTTTTATTAAGTACTTATTGATCATTTATATTATTTACTATTTATTAATATTTTTTTTTATTATTATTTATTATATTTATTTTTAATATATTTAGCGGAAGCTGAGCGAAAGCTACTATATGTCTGTCCGTCCGTCCGTCGGAGTATAATTTATATCTCAGGAACTAGTTAACATATCTCAAAGCGGTTTTCAGGGACAAGTTCCTTGATATCCGACCCAGTTCAAGTTTATCTTAGATGGACCGGAAGTGACACCCTTGGGGGCCAAAGGTCAAAAAATTCATTCTAAGACAACATGGAAAATGACCTTTACAAAAGTTGTTCGTCTTATATTGTGTAACAACAATTGTATAGGATACTTTTGTTTGTGGCCCCCCGATTACCACCAAAATGACCCCTTGACCTCAAAATGACCTTCCAAGTTCAAACCTTACTTTTGCATGAAACGAAAAGCTGTGATGTTTTCGATGACCCCCGCGACCCCCTTCACTCTGAAATACCCGTGTTCTCAAAATGACCTTTCAAAGTCAAACCCTACTTTTGCACGAAACAAAAAGTTATGATAATCCCGATAACTTCAGAAGCCCTGTTCACCCGGAAATGACCCCTTGATAAAAAAAAACCCTCGACACCCCAAATCTAATGACTCTAATATTTTTCTAATTTCTAATGTATTCTGACTAGTTTTCTTCCGCTACTTGTTTTACCACAATTCGTTATTTTTTTTATTAAGTTTTTATTTATTACTTATTCTATTTACTCTTATTTATTTAATTTTCAAATTCATGTAACTTATTTATTTACGTTTTTCTAGGACCCAACCCGACCTCAACGGTTTCATAGTGTCGACGAAAGGTCTAAAATCGGACTTGGCTAAGGCGGGCATAATGGAGTCGAAACAAGGAGGTGTGGCATTTTTTGTTTTAATTGCCGGGAAAGAAAATTTTTACTCTGAAGAGCTACACCGTTATGAGAAAGAGTTTATATTGCTAGGAACTACAACGGTAAAAACAATTTTTTTTTGCAAGACCAATCAATCAATCATTTGTTTTGTTTGTATTTGTTTTTAGATCTAAAAATGACATAAATGAAGGACTTCAATAGAAAAATCACCTAAAATAAAAAGACTTAAAACAATTGAAATTATCAATTATTAATACTATTCCTAATCTATATTAAAATAAAACGTAAATTTATAAATGGCAATTAAAAAATCTAAGCCCAAGCCATACACTTGCATATGTAAAAATACACCAAATAATGTTTAATACAAAGTATTGCATTAATTAAAAAAAACGAACACTAATAGCCTAAAATTTTACTCTAAAACATTATATTGTTGATTTAAAAATTGACATATTTATTTCAACTTTTATTGCATTTCCTACCATTTGATTAGGATTGCTAATAATCAATTCACAATTTCAATTATTTTAGGTTTTTATTTTATGTCAGGTGTTTTCGGTCCTTTGTGTGTTTAAATATTTTATTTAAGTTCCATTATTATGTTCATTTTGAGTTTATATAACTCTCTACCGTGAATTATTGAGTACCTATTAAATATTTTTTGTAGCGACAATTACTTAATTTTTGCATATTCTATTTATCGTATTGAATTTTAAGTTCTTAAGACAATTTGTTGAGTAGTAACTAGACCATTGGTAGTAGAGAAAGTTGAAATTAAAATTCAAGGTACCAATGTAAACTTGAAGTAACAAATTTTCAAGTTATATCCCTCCAGAACATTTTCAGAATGGGGTCCGTTGACGTCGTCAAAAGTAACCAATTAACTGGGCCACTCAAAAAATAATATCCCACCTACAAATTCTCTTGCAGAGTAGAACACTAAATTAACCAAATTATTTTAGGAGCCGATTAAAAAAGACAAACTAAGGCTGAGAGTGAGAAATGCAGCTTATCATAGTATGGAGGTTGATGCACTTCCGGTCGACGACAATGGCGACCTTGTTTTCTCGTAACAAATATTTTTAAATATAACTACTCATTTCCGCTAGTGCTACTTCTGCATGTTGTGTCAACGTTAATAATAAGACAATATAAAGAGTGTTTTATTTCAACATCGTACACCCTAATCATAAGAACATTGTTTATGCTTTAACTATAGAGGGATATTGGTAAGAAAGACTTAACTTGATAAAAAAAATTATAACTTAAAGAAATCCAAAACAACGAATGCAGACGCTCCATACAATTTTCCAGTAGAGATTTCTTTGTACCTTTTGGGAAACACACTGCATATTTCAAACTGTAATTAGGGAAATTTGGCTAAAAAAAAAAAACAGAAATATTTTCCTTAGTTTTATAATAAATTTTCAATTATATTAAAAAAGGAAAACTGGATGTGTCGTAACAAATAGGAGTAATAAAATGGACAAACTTCATAGCGTTTTAAATTGAAGAGAGACATTTATTGACAAATTAGAACTCGCTCGCAATGTTTGATTGTCAGAACAGGCTAATTTGGCTTCCATGCATAGAAAAAAACCTACTTTGATAAAAAGCTTGTATGACTAATTCGCATTGTTTTTAGAGGACAAACGTACTTTGGCGTATTGGTTGAGCGGACGCACTTGGCGACATTTGCCTGGGATGACACAACTTATGTTACGTCAATAGACGGAGAATCTGAAGTTGAAGCGGGGTCTGAAGTTGAAAGTGGTTCTGCCTACATTGTGTTGTACACGCCGTCCGAGGGCGCGCAGATAAATGATAAGAAAACGCCGACCCTTGAGGATGCCAGCTATACTCTCCTTGTCAAAAAGAGCCTAGACGAACCCTAGATTATTCTAGAGGGACTCACAAAATTGAAAACCCTCTGAAGTCTCAAAGGAGCAACCATAAAATTGGATATTGCTTGCATTTTGATTTTTTGTTTAAATAAACAATTGAGTTATAAAGCCTACGATGAGCTCTATTGTGTTATAACGGAGCAAATTAGTTAATTTATGTTAACGTCGTCCACGTCCGTCCGTCTGCTTTTGCCAGAACATTTTTGCATTTTGTTTTAGTGTTGTTTAGAAGGAATCAAGGGTGAGGCAAAGTTCAACGAGGTGTTTCACTTCATTTTGACCACCCCCTTAATTATCAACTGTATTTTTTTGGGGGGGTTTTTGCTAGTTTTGCATGAAAAAAAAAATATTAAGATGATTTTGAGGTCACATTTTTTAAGCTAGCTAGGTAGCTACGATTTATAATGATGTATAAAAAGGTTAAATTCTGATGTTTATAGGCGATAATGAGGAAGATATTTGATATATTTTGTCGTGCTAATTGAGCAGGATGATTTGATATCTTTTTTATTGGAGGAGCACAAAAAATATTTTAATATAAAATATGTGATATAATAACAAAATAGAACATTTTAAGCCACAATACATAAAATTTTATTTATAGAAACAAAACTAGTACAACGTATGTCAATAACTGATGAACAACGGAAAATAGGAAAATTAATGTTAAACGGTAGCAATAAGGTGTTAAACCTCTGTAGCTATACGATTTGCGTGCAGTTGCATCCATAGTCAAATCTAGCGGCAACTTTCGGAAAAAAATTTTCACACCCCCGCCATCTGTTTGTTAAAAAAATGGTTTCCAACCAAACAACGCCGAACACCCCTGAAATGCTAAAAAGATGGCGCTTATGCTAGCTTTAAGCGGTAGCGTTTTTTTGCCCCTATGCCATGTTGGAGTGGCGACATTTTATCCACTTACGCACGCCGCTATGTGCAATTGCATGCAATCCGGTACCCACACCTTGGGCTTTTACTTTCACCCCTTTGACCGTTTGCCGACATTTTTGGTTATCAATGCTGGATTCAAATGCCCTCGGTTGCCAGCATACAATCCGGACGCATACGGAGTGTAAGCGGAAATTAATATACCTAGAGGGGTTAATAATAAATAATATAATAAATTAATATTATACTAAATAATGCTCATTAAGCTATTATTGAATCGTGAATATGGTTGATGCCCGTCAATATGTTCAATATGTCAATATGCCCGGTGATGTTCTGATGCTGAAATATTGAGTTTCAAATTCAATCACGCCAACCCATTATTGGAGTTGTCTCATTAAATTTAAGACATTAAATTTTAAGTGTGTCTCATTAGTAAATTACATGTTCTAATATGAATCCCTTTTCTAGCAAACTAAGCAATCCTGTCCTAGGACGGAGGTGCAGTTCTCAGTCCAAATTTTTTATAAAAATAATTGCCCATACTTGAGCTTAACTTGATAGTTGAGCTATACCACAAATTTCCTTGTTATTCTGAGGCACCAAAAATTCAAATTGTCTCGCACCCAAGGCTTCGATACTAATATGAATAAAAAAGTTTGAGTCTAAAATTGTTGGTATAAAAATAATGATTCAATCGAACCCGAACGCTACCATACTTAAAATTTATCATTCTAACCCAAACGCTTCGGAACGAAAAATTTAAATTCAGTTGATTGCAAAAATTATGACAATGAAACATCTGATTACATCGAAACCGGGCTCCTAAAATTAAATAAATTAGAATATTAGACGAAGTGAATAATTAACACTTGGGGATTTTTTACAAATTGCAATACTTCACAGAGCTACATATTTGGATTTCATTCTTTCCAATGAATCAGCAATTACTTTGAATCCAACACAGTTTTATAATCTTATAAATTTTATTTCTAAGCCTAAGCATAAATTTGAAAACCTAAATTAAAAGTTATTAGCATCGAAATGTCAGAACCTCTTGAAACTTTTGAAATTGGCTGTTGCATGAATTTGACTAATTTATGGCCTTCATTGTTTGTGGCCTTTATTATTTGTGGCCCTTATTTGTGTGGCCATTTTTCTTGTGGGTCTTATTTTTTTGCCTTTGGTTTGTTCTTTTGGCATGCTTACCTCGAAAAGTAGAAAATGTGAATATTGTTTAAATGTCACGACAATTCAGCGGTTACTTCAAAACGGTATTTCAAGAGCAAGACAATTATGGATACCTTTTTTTTTGATCTTTTTCTATGAACATGTTTGGTACTGATTTTTTTGCTTTGCAGGTTTTCAATTTTACTAAATAATGAAATGCTGCCGTTTTGATATAATGATAGTATTTATCTGCTTAGAATGCTGGTTTCATTGAAATAGCGTTGAAACATATTTTTTTTGGGGTGCAAATTTAAAAGTCTTAATTAAATTATAAAAAGTTCTATCTGCGGAAGTCAATGCCGAGATATGCAGTTTATCGGATTGCACTGAACTACGCCTGAACACGGTACTCAACAATGGGATATGGCCTAATATTGGTGATTACTCAGACAAAATGCAAGTTCTGCGGCAAACCACTTTCGTTTACCCATGTTCTGGACAACCATTTGCACTCTGGATAACCCATTGCACAGCGAACAAAGGAGAGCAAAACGTATTTCTACAAGCGGTCTAATCAAACGACGCTGGGGAAACGATTACCCAATTTACCATTATACCGCAGCCAACGTTACAATACAAAGCATTACATATATATTCATGTGTAATACAATTTCTAAATATTGAACAAAAAAAAATGCTGGTTAATAGCCGGTGTGCCATATATTTTTATATAATTTTATACTAATTTAGCCTTAGTTTTTACTAACCTATCGTAAGTTCCAAGTAAACAGTACTGTGCTCATCGCGAGGAATCAGACAGCCAAACGAAGTGTCTGGTTCCTTTCGTTGAGCAATGTGTAACTTAGCTTAGAGTATTCTAGTCTACAAGAAAATTTTAGTATAAGGAGAACAAAAACAGATGTTGGTTGGTAGCGAGTGTGCGATTTTAATTTTAATTTATACTTAACTGACTCACAAACTTATTTGGCGGAAGAGTTTGAAATTTTGAAAATCCAAATACTTTCAAAGGGGGGACTATTGGAAACCTGAAATTCTCCACGTAAATTCCAAGAAGAATTTTAATTTTTGGCACACAAAAAGTTCTACACGAAGAGGCTTGGCGATTGAAGTAGATGATAGAGCTTTAGAACGTTTTCCCTTCAATACAGTAGATCTCGCTTATTTTAACTCCGGATACATACAGTCAACCAATAGCATACATAATAGCATACAAGTCTATTGAATTGGCGTAACTTGTATGCAAACCATTTACCCAAGTCGTCGACATATGAGAAACGTATGACAATATTTCGCGTTACGATAACCGAGGTCAGCTATTTTCAAGGCCTAAGTTACTGTAGCTCTAACATTAGTTTCAGGAAACAATTAAAAATCATTATGGAATTTCCATGGATAATTTAAGGTATCTATTAGTCTCCCGTTGGACGCATTTGAAATTTCAACATTTAAATCTCACCCGCCAAATAAGTTTATGAGTCTTGCAGACAAACTATTGTCGAAATTGGGTCAAAAGGGTCCGAACTAAAGGTCAAAATGACTCACGTACCCATGATCGACCGACAGTATGGTAGTCTCCCTTGTTAGTAGTTTTACACTTAAATTTAGTTTTAACCCTTGAGTTCAACTCAACAACAAAGTTATACATTCGAATACATAGTAGTAGCATACACAAATCCCCAAAATCCAACATGTAACCTATAAATCTCAGTCACTATTGACTAGGGCATTGCCAATTGTCAAAAAAATCAATCAAATTTTAAAAAGTGTAGTTATACATTTTGTAAAAATTATAAATTTAAAAAAAAAAACGAAATTAAATTTAAATTTTGCAATTATGCAATTTTGACGATATATTTTCGCTCCTTGGTTTTGAATATACGTATAATTTACAACACCGCCAACACCGCAACAGTTGGCAGTGTTGTCCTAGTGGTTTAGAGCTTCTGTATCTCTCCGCTGACTGGCCTAAGAACGGGGGTTCAAATTCCTCCTGCCGTCTTTGGTATTGGTTTTCCTCTTAAAGAAAATTACCTTGCCTGTGATCTTGTGCATGCCCATATTTCCGTGCCTAGGCATACACAGACTGAGGATATGAAAATTAGCCGATATGTTTGAAAATAGCTTAGAGGTAATCCTAACAACTGTCCTCATTTGCATAAAGTCACCAGCGACTAACAGCAAGACCTAAGGTCGTATCTTATTTGAGGCTTGTGCCCTCCCTTTGTAGACTAGCGGATATAACGGCGGAATAAGGATAGCCTGTTGTGCCCGCTTGATGACAACATCTATGCTAATGAGTCCTTCCCTACCACATCCCTACCCTTTCTTATATGTTGACCATCCGCTCTTTGGGAATGTCAAAAAACGCTACTTTACTTTTGCTTTTATAAATTAGCATTTTGGGGTATAGTTCAAGTTCATTGAATTTGAAGTTCTGGATTCTCAAAGACATTCCAAAGCCAGAGTAAATTAAAACGTGAGATGTTTCAATTTAAAAAAAAGTTTCCTCCGGGGCGTAAATAACGTTCGATAAATCAACAAACTTTGAATTCAAATGTTTTCAAATCTACCCATTTTTGGGAAAGTTATATTTGGAAAGTGGAGATAATTAAATTGAAAATTCGAGTTAGCAGAAATCCAAATGAAGTTCTTTCTACTATTTAAACCAAACTCCACAAATTAGTTTGTATAAATTTCACGTTAGCAAATGCCTTTTTTCGCTGTAAATTGGTTTCCAGATTTGACGCTTAATCCGAATCCGACATTTTTATGACCGTAATTGGTAAATTTTCACCGCCAGAGGTTATTGTTTGGAATAAAATTAGTCATTTTGGAATCTCAGGGGACAAATTTGGGTTTTCTTATTTGAGATTCACTCATAAGTTCATCAATCCAGTTGTTAAGAAACACTTTAATTTTTTATATTTTTTTGTTAAAAAAAAACTTTGAAAAAGTGCAGAGAAATAATAATTTTAGTAAATTGGTTGTAAATTATTCTTACCCAGTGACTTTCTTTAATTTTTTTTATAATCTATAGTGTGGTATAAATTCAACAAAACTTGGGTTCATGAAATGTCGGGTTCAAACTTCATTACGCACACTTACCTTTTGAAGTGAGGACTTGGAGCGGAAATGCACAGTGGTCGGACGGACGTCGAAATTGCGCTAATAAAAAACTCTCCGCTATATCAGAGTAACAAAGGCTATTCCGGATTCTAAAATTTTTAAAATCTTCATACTTCACAGAATTTTACGTGCCAAGTCCCAGGTGCGTACAAGCTATCCCCTCATCCCTGCGCTATTTCAAAATACAATTTTAGGTTAAAATTGTCAGATTAGGGCCAAATTTGGTATCAATCGATTCAGAATAAGTTAAACAATAAAAATCGACTTGATTTTTTTTGATTTGGTTAGTTTTAGATTAGGTTATTTAATATTGAGGGGATAGAGCGAGGGGCCAGCTTGTTTGGGAAGAGGGGGGGACGTATTGTGTATTGTAGCGAACCCCAAATCCCATAAGGATTTCAACATTCTAATGTTTCAAAAATTTTAGTAGTGCAAATTTTTACTGGTACAAAAAAAAACATCTTACTTTTAGTGTTCTCACAATGGTCTAGTTTTGATTAAAAAAAAACGCAAACACTTTTCAAAACAAACTTGAATTTTTTTATTGATAAAAAAATACGTTGAAAAGTGCAGGAAAACAATAAATGTAGTCAATTTTTTTTTTTTACAAAATCTCTCACGCCTATACCTTAGGAATATTTGGTAAGTTGATGATTGCTAATCGTCCCAAAATAGTTGAAGTTACCAGCCTGCAAAAATTAGGCCATGCCACAAATCAGAGCCGAAAAAATTCCTTATCTCTATTCTATAATGTAATATAAATCCAACTATATTTAATTGGTAGTATCAACCGTTTATCACAATTTAAATTAATAATTTAGGAAAAGCAAGACCCGCAAAACTCGGCGTCATTAAATGTCGGGCTCAAGCTCCTTTACGCACAACTACTTTTTGCTTTCGGTACTTAAAACGGGAAATTTCATGGAGGTCGGACGGGCGGACATACGGATTACTTAATGAATGACATACAAAAGTATAAAGTAGTTTTTGTAGTAGCTTGCTAGTGGAGAGAGACTGATTCTCTAACCACACGGCCAACCATGCCTTCAGTCTATAGCTAAAAAATATGAAAAATAAAACTTGTGGAACTGAAGGAAAGGCATAAGTAACTTGGTTGAGCTTCTGTGGTAAGAGGCCCTAGTTAACGCAGTGGTTTCCACTGCCAACCTTACTTTTTGCCTTCCCACAGGGCAAGAACTAAAACAAGATCAAACGTGCTTCAGTTTTAGATTTGGGGGATTTGGTTATTTTAAAAACAGATTTTCTTTCGGAGAAGGAAAAAGAGTTTGGGAAAACGTTTGCATGTAAATGAAAAGACCCACAGAAAAGTTGGTTTCCCTTATTATTGGTTGGTTAATTTGAAGTGGGAGTTTAGAGAAGCGAGTGATTCAATTCAATTTAGTGATAGTTTTGGCATTGTTTTTGGACGTGGACGTCTAGAATTTGGAGGCTGAGTTTTGTAATGTTGCCGATCAATTTACTTTTCACAAATTCGCATACTTGGTCTTCGAGGACAATTAGAACAATGTGTTCAAACATTTTGTCTCCGAATGTATGCGACCAAGATTGCGAATGTGTCAAAAGCAAATTGATTGACAACGTTTCAAAATTGAGCTTCCGCTTCCTGTGCCTCCAATGCCTAGCCGCCCAGAATTAATTCCAAAACCATCACTCGCTTCTCTGCAACTCCTACCTCAAATTAACTTAACATAATTAACTAAATAAATGAATAAATGAAGTAATAGTATGATTAAATTATAATTTTAAAATATTAAAGGTGAAGAAAATTTGCATTGAAATGAAACAAATGTCAAGTGCTTTCACCACTTCATTTTTAAAGTAAATTTATGTTTTTTGTAACATATTAGATCTCCTTAGGAATTTCAGCCAACTTGTGACAGCATGGAGACATTTGTTATTTTTTGTTTAATGTTTGGGTTAAACCGCCCCCGATAGCGAGGAGTAGGAGCAAGAGGCGGAGCAAGAGGCGGAGCAAGAGTGGGAGGAGTCAGGTCCTGTGAAACAACACCCTTTTCCAGACACAACAGTCTCAAGGCAGAGGAGCGGCGGAACTCACTCCCGAGCTCACCACACATGCACACCCTACCGGTTGCCAAGGCAACACCCGTTTCCATAGCAACCGTATCCAGTGGCGACTCGTTCACTTCAGGCGGATCCACCAAGCAACTCCTCTCTCCTCCACAGGAAGTTATTTGCATACAAGTAATTGGGAATTAGTAATTAACGATAATTAGTAAGTTATTAAAAATCTACCATTATGGTATTTTCTTTTCTCTCTTATGTCCATATTTAGTTATTTTTGACCACGAAGCGAACAATTGTAATGAAGTTTTAAGTTACAATTAAAAAACTACAACACTTAAATTCCGTTGGTTTGTATTTAGTTGGAAATTGAACTCAAAAAATTCTAACAATGTGCTTAAACATTGCTAGTTGTTTTAAAACTTTAATGTTTTGGAGAAATGCATTTTTAAAGGTATTAATTCACGCTCAATACTGTTATTAGTTTGAGTTTGGTAAGTAAAAAATAAATAATTAAAATAAATCTCAAAAATATAAAATAAATAATTTAGGTTGAAGTGTATGAGAAATTTTTTGAGCTCAAATTAATTTTTACTTTATTTTGTTCAGTGTGTTGAAATAATAATTGGATAAAATAAATTCTAAAAAATACATTAAAAATATGATTACTGCTCATTTGAAAGCTTCGGAATGTTATTTTTTGAAGTTTTCAAACAAAAAATACGTGCTGTTTTTCTTAGAACTGTTCGAAACCAGATTTAAAACAACAGCGATTCATTTTATTCTTAAAACAAGAAAACAATTAGAAAAACAATTGTGCTACTACTCCACGTTATGTTATTGGCTGAGCTTAAAATCAAAGTAATTAGCTTCACTAAGATTATTGCAACAATTTTAGAAGTTACGGCAGATATCTCTAAAAGATACTATCTTAGGGATTCAATTGGATATTTGAGATTGGGTACATAAACTATATTAGGTTATACAATTTAAACATATAGATATTATGTAAATATTATACGTTTGTCAGTTGACCTTTTTATAGTGTTAATGGCCCGATCACTACCGTCAAATAGTTACATCGACGCTTCAACAAAATAATTCCTAAGGATATTTCAGGTTTTGCCTCTTTACACTGAAATTTGAACCTTTTCAGTGACTCATAAGTCACTAACCCTAAAAGGGTCACTAAAGTGAATGTTTTATTAACTCAGGACCCCCGCGACCCTCCTTGAGTAAAACTTTACTGTAAATGGTTTCCTGTTTTGTTTCTTAAGTAATATGTAAGTGTATCCGTAGTTTACCCTATGGGTTAAACACATAAGGAATTATGGTTA
>JAQFYP010001028.1:0-17661 GCA_034694865.1 Bilobella braunerae | reverse complement strand
AAAAAAAAATTCATGGTTAGTCGTTGTGCCGAATTTGCCAAGTTCTTCGCGTGATGAATTATCAGCTTCGTCATATTTATTCGGAGACAAAAGGAACCACTTTTCCACTTTGTTTGGAAGCCGGTTTGTGGTAGAAGTAACAATAAATTGCGTGAGCAAAGGGGTAGTTAGTAAAGTGATTTGCGTATTGCAGAATCTGGGAGCGTAGATAAGACCTGACTTTTGAAACTCGACTTGCCATAGGCTTAGGCTTGACCATTGCAAAAGGGCTCAGTAACTCGACTCTCGAATAGTGAAAACTATTTGCTAAAACGTCATGTCAATCTTAATCGTATACAGTTTATAAGCCTGCGCTACCGAGCTTAACACTGATTTTAGGACAGGATTGTGAGAGCGGAGGGTGTTGTAATTTTAAAGGATTGTGCTATAAATGGGGGGCGTGGGAGCTTGGGGCCAAAGTTTCCCACGACGATAGTTGATTGTTCCTTTGTTCTTTGAGGACACTTTTCCCATTGTTTTCAAATGAAGTCCCTTTTTTTAAAAAGAGGCCCTTTTCAGTTGAAAATGCGTGATCTCCACTGCCTCTGTGTGGGACTACTATCGAAGGGGAGGAAGTGGAGGAGAGGCGCTTTACTTTTTATTTATGGCCTTTAATTTGAAAGATTATTCAGAGTCACGCTCCTTGCGGCTTTGGACTCGTAAAACTTTGGGGGACTTTTTCGATTCCATCACTTTTGTGTGTGTCGGGAGTGTTGGATCGTGTTGAATAATTTTTAGGAAGATGAGATTAAATTTCATCCTGTTTCTCCTTCTGAGGCTTCGCATTTGGGAACCACCTCCAACGATCCTCCTGTGGATTCGTTTCAATTGAACTTTGAAATGAAGCAGAGAGGAAGTGTTGTGTTTGTACGACTGAGAGATAGTTTGCAAAATTTAGGTGATAGAAGGGAACTCTCTCGTTTATTATTTTGACAGATTCGTTTCTCTACTTTATTTTGGGACTTGTGACTCTACTTTGTGTTGGCATTTGCCATGTAGGAATTTGCGAAAGGATGTTTTGATTTAGAACCCTTTTGTGAGAGTCATTATTAGTAGGAGTTGGCCACTTCTAATTTCGACGCTATGACGAGATGAAGGGGAGTGAAAACTTTGCTCTTTTCTTCTTTGCCGTCGTGTATTGCTACACAGCTTACAGTTTTTTTTCTGTGAAATCCCAAGTGATTATTTTGATAGTGTCGTGCCAGTTTCAGGGTTCTGAAAGAGTTGAGAAAATTGGAAGGTTCGATGAACCATGATCAAGAGTTGTAAGTAAAGAGTGCGACGTAAATTTCTCTGGCGTTTGAATTACAAATGCTGTTTAGCCGATTCGGAAGCTACAAGGTTAGCGGGGTCGTAAGTAATAAAGCCTTTGTCAATGTGTAAAAATAAATTTAACGAGAGATAGGAAAAAAAATGGAAGACCAACAATAGGGTCTAAATGCTATTTCAGATAGGTGAATTTATGAGAAAAAAGTTTAAAAGGATTGTTAAAATGAGAGGTTGCCTGTCTAGTGTTAAAGTTTAAATTCATAATTTCTTTTCTTTTCTTTTTCAGGAATCGGTTTTAGTGACTAGAAATCGGTTTGAGTCACCCGACTCTTTGGACGGAAGAAATAGTATAAGCAGAATGAAACCGAAAGAAATTCGACGTTCATCCCCTGTTCAATTACTGAAGCAGTCGGCAGCGGATATTCCAAGGAAACCCTCAACTGAAGAAGTTCCGATCCGCCCCCTGTCTGAGAATTGGGCTGAATACATGACCAGTGAGAAGCGATTCTACTACTATAATAGTGAGACAGGGGCTACGAGCTGGAAACCGCCACGACTGGTGTCCTCGAGTCTCCAACATCACCGACGCGGTGGGAGCGGCAGCGGTGGTGACAACCTCAGTTCCCTTGAGAACAGTCATTCCAGCCTTATTCTCGATTCGTCTGATGTCCATGAGAACAACAACCATTTCAGTATTTTGAGAGAAGAAGAAGACTGCTTGTCGACAGAGAGGGAAAGTCCCACGGTCAATCGACAGGGTTTTACACCAAATAAAGACAATCCTGGACACCTTCCCGTTCCCGTAGGATGGTCGTATGTCTACGACGGAACACTGGGTCAAGGCTACTATGTCAATGACAGCAACGGAGCTCGGGTACGCCTGACACACTTGTCATACTAACCGTAATAATTAAACTTGAAGAACCTGTTTTTTGTGGGACTTAAGCACAAAACATGCCTTAATCGAGTCAGGTTTTTGCTTTTATTTAAAATGGAAAGTGCTTGGAAGTGCGGTTTGTACAGGGTGGCGTGCATTATATTTTCCTAATTAATTCTTACTCTCTTTTCTGAGATGCCGAGGACGCTATTAATTGTTATTAGTTTCTTTCTACATGAACTACATAATGAATTTGTGATGTGGTTCGTCTCGATGTGTGGTTCGGAGTGTAATTAAACACGTGTTTGATGTAACTTATATTGTGGCTAGTAGTGAGCTTGTAAAACATTAATGAGTGGCTGAGGGCTAATTAGGTGCTAATTTCCAATTAAATGTTCGTTCATGTAAGGCATATTACGAGTATCCTTGCCATGTTAGTAGCAAAGTTGCAGTACGAGGAGAGATTTGACAGGAAAAGTTACCCTAACTAAAAGGAAGTCTTGTAGTCCATCGTGTTAGCGGTTTTCTTGAGGTTTCACACTAAGGAAAGGCAGATGCTATAATAATTGTGACAAGCAACACTAGTGTAGTTTAGCAGTATATTTCGTTGAATTTTTGTCGTAAGGGTGTTGCACAGGTTTTTAGCATTTTGTATAAGGAAAAATTAATTGTTTCTAGGCTGAGGGAAGTAGGCTGGTTCAGGGGTTCTGTAAGAGTTTATTAGAGTTTAAATTCCCTACCTAGGATTAAAGAGCTGCTGAATTTAGTGTGAAAGTGTTTGTATTTGTAGAAATCTGTTGATAAGCTCATAATATCGTTTAAGTGTTGATAAATACAAATTAAAAATGGCGAGTGGTGGAGACTGGGGTATTGGAAGTGGGGTAGGGAGTAGGGCCACGATAGCCGTTGTTCCATCACTTCGTCGCTCTATGTCAGAGACAGATTTGCGTGGCGTTGGCGTTGCAGATCTTATCAAATCTGTCGTAGTACCTAGTTCTCACGTAAGTTTTAGAGCAAATAGGAAGAGCTACATTGCCAGTACTTACAGGATTTTGAGGGAGAGGGACGACGGAAGGGAAGTATCTCGTTACTCGAGAATGAGGAATCAGTGTCAATTGAGTTCAATTAAGGGTAGTAAGAGGATGAGGGGAAGTAGGAAAGAAGGGATATTGGAGTGGTTGGGAAGGATTAGAGTATCAATAGAATCAGAAGACGAGATGTGTAGTGGTAGTGACGATTGGAACTACTTCGAGAGGGTGACAGGTTCAGGGTCAAGTTTTAAAAAAACTGGGGTCAAGGGGTCATCAGTATCGGACTCTTCGGAGGACTTGATGAGAAGGATTTCGCCGGAGGCGGCAGCTCTCCTCCGAGAAATTCTCCGTGGAAGTAGCTGGGAGGACTTGGAAGTAAGACAGAGGGAGGAAGAGGGGAGAAAGGAAAGGAGAAAGTGTAGTTGTTGCGTCGGGGAAAGAAACGAGGAAGGGTCAAAGGTCGCTGAGCACCGAAAGGGCCGTCCCACAGGAGTACTTGCCTGGGACCACTTGATTCATTGGGCCGAGTGTGAAGTAGGAGAGGAAGAAGAAAGTTGCGGAATTATTGAAGACGAAGTACCTCTATTGGCGGATCAATCGGAACAAGTAGAGGTTAAGAGCCCTTTCAGATTTATTTTTTAAAAAAATGGGCGTGGGGATGTCTATAATTTCTACCAATTCGAACTGCAGTAGTGGCAAGTGCTTAATGGGAGAATAGTGATGTTAAAACTTAAGTTTTCGATTGTTTCGAGTGTATAAAAAAAATTATTTCGGAATTCATTTTTTTTTAAAATAGCCAGTTTCATAACCGGTATTTGGTTTGCTTTTAATTTGAAGAAATTGAGGGGACTTAGCTAGCTAAGTTACTTACCATTATTATTTTAATTTACTTTTGGATAACTTAGATGAAGGTGTGTAGGCAGGCGGTTTGTTATGGACTTTGAGGTGTTAAGGTAGAAATAAAGGACCCTTGATATTGTGTAAATGCAGTAGAGAGGGTAGTTGCTTGTGATTGGATTTGGATTTTCCATTTCCGTTCTCCTGTTTGCATTTGGCTCAGCTATTTTGTGTGGTTTTCAACTTTAAGTTGAACTTTCAGGAAGAAATAACCAAATTCTTTGTGCCTCCTTTCTGTAGTGGCTCAGTTCCCAGGATCCAGAGGGAAAGATTTATTACTATGAAGAGAACAGTACAAAGTCATCTTGGTTCCTTCCGGTTCCTGGGATTTCCTACATTGATTCCGTAAGAATATATACTTTAAAAGGCACTTTTTTTGCCATTAGGCGTCTAAGCACGTGCTATTGAGTTGACAGGACAGGCTCTGTCATAATATTTTTCCAAGAATTTTCAATAGATTTTCTGGAGCATAAAAGGAGAGATCAAGATGAGACTTTGATCTCGTTTCAATTATGTTTGAAAAATAAATATTGATCCTACATCAGGGACTTCAGTTATGAAATGATATTAAAGAAATTTTGGACCTTCGTCTTTTTATATTACAGT
Organism: Bilobella braunerae; assembly: GCA_034694865.1. Taxonomy (NCBI): domain Eukaryota; kingdom Metazoa; phylum Arthropoda; class Collembola; order Poduromorpha; family Neanuridae; genus Bilobella; species Bilobella braunerae. The sequence goes on along the minus strand of JAQFYP010001028.1, from coordinate 12,942 downwards.
CAACCCCGTCCAAGTCTACAACGTCGGAGAGTTTGGAGCACAGTCGCGACGTATCCCCAAGGGGCGTTCAAATGCCGGATGTTATCACAACACTTCCGTTGCCTCAAATGGGGTCACCTGGATCAGTCAAGAAGCGTCATTCCGTTGGAGACGCAACGGACCGCTTCAAAACACGATCCATGCTTATCTTGCCAGAGTCCAGGTAAGATGTGTTCTCACAGAACAATTATTACAATGGTTCTATTGCTTTCCTATCACGACAAAAATGATGCTTTTGAAGCTTAGGTTGTACGTCACTGCACAAAGAAATAAATACCACTGATTACTTGATTTCATACACAACACACCTCAAAAAAGTTAGTGTTTTATTGTGTAGGAAAGCAAAACAAAAATTGCAGTACTTGGGAAGGATGCCTAAAAACCAAATCTTTAGCATATTTTTCATAAACAAATTCGAGTAATGTCAATTTGTTTTTTTCTTGTTTGTTTATATAGAAAAGCAGAGATTGCTAAACTTGGTAGTTTGCCACGAAGCCACCAAAAGTCAATTTGGAACTCATCGAAGGATGAGGAGACATGGATCAAAGTAATTCGGGAAGGGCTTCTGTATCGTACCAAAATCACAGAAAATGGAAAGAAAGTCAGGAAGAATTGGGCACACGCTTATGTTGTTCTCACCGAAGAGCATCTCTCCCTCTTCAAGGATGAAAAGAGCTTCGTAAGCTGATACAATTTGGCCACGCTGTATATAAAATAGGCGGGCGGGTGGTAAAAGTATTTGACGTTTAAATCCCTACTTCCATTTTGAAGAAACGTAAACTATAGTAAACCTGCGGATTTCGGATTTTTTTTTGTGGATAGTCGTATTTTGAAATGAAATTCCTGTCAACCCTCGGGGAACTCGACAGAATGTTTTCTGTATTGTTTTTCCTAGCTGGAGTTGGAATTTTTCACAGCAAACCGTTGAGGGAAAAGAAAGTAGTTGGATAACTGATGTTTATTGTTTCTCTTACTTTCTTTTGTTCTTTTCTGGATGTTTTAGGGAAGTAAGAAATCGGAGCTGGAGATTGAATTGAGTGGTTCCACGGTAGACTGGAGTGTGGACAAGACGAGCCGGAAACATGTTTTCCAATTGAACACTTCCACTGACCTCCAAATCCTTTTTCAAGCCGAAGAGCCCGAAACGGCCGGAGCATGGATTGAGGACATTCAGGAAGTGATTAAGCGACAGGTATTTCATTTCATCTGAATAAATGTCCTACCTAGGGTGCCCACAGTAGCAACAACTTTGTATTTCCTATTTCTCGATGACCCATAGCCAGTGAGAGAACTCTTAAGACTGAGAAGTACAAGCCCTGATCCTTATATGGACAATGCAGTCGTTGGAGAAAAGAAGAGCTCACGCCTAGGAAGAGCAAAGTCAACAAAACGTGAGAAATCGAGTCCGGAAATTACTTCATTTTGTGGGTGTCATCTATAGTTATCTCTTCTTTTTGTGCTGAAAATAGTAAAAATCACCGGAAGTGTTGAAAATCTGACATCAGAGGAGAAGAATAAAATCAGAGCTCAACTCAAGAAATTTTTCAACAGACGCCCAGCCAGAGAGAGCCTTGTTAAGAAAGGGATTTATAAGGGTAAGACTTTGTTTTTTTTTTCGACGACAAATAACAGCATTTGTTGCATATTTCGTAGTTGATTATGTACATGAACGTTATTACAACTTCTCAATTTTCTAACACTTTGTTCAATATATTCGTCGTTTTAGATGAAGCCGTTTTTGGATGTCATTTGGAAAAGTTATGTTCTCGGGAAAAGCAGGTGAGCGCTTTTATTTTTTTATTATTTGTTTTGGAAGAAAATTTGTTTTTATTCGTCTTTCTACAATTTGTAGCAAGTTCCTAATTTTGTACAAGAAGCAATAGCGGCAATTGAGAGCAAGGACGAGAACTTGAAGACAGATGGAATTTATCGAGCTTCAGGGAATTTGAGTCAAGTTCAAAAAATTCGTCTTCAAGTGGACCAGAACAATTTGTCCTGTCTGTATCAAGAGGAGGATGTGCACGTACTGGCAGGAGCATTGAAACTATTCTTTCGAGAGATGCGTGAGCCCCTTATCCCTTCGGATCTCTTCTCTGAGGCTCTTACTGCCACGAGTAAGTTGTCATTTTTTTTTCTTCTTGGAGAGCTTCTAGTGCGAAGTTTAACGACCTAAGGAAAAGAATTGGACAAAGTAGGGTTGAATGAATTTTCTATTAAAGTGTCACAGTCGTCAGGTGTCAAATTTCTTACGGTTCGAGGCCTGCAGAAATGCGAGCATTTAGAATTTAAGGCGCGGTAGTCTCCTCAATCACCCTTTATTGATATCAGTTGCAAAGGAAGGAGGCGCAACCAAATTATGAGAAATTTTTGAAGTAAGGATAAAGTGCCTGTCAATGATCAGGCACTCAGCCCGTCCATTGACAGAGACAGGTTGACAGCCTGAATCTGTTTTCACTGTTCACTGATGGTATTCCCGCTTGTGTTTTTGTGTGAGTGACTCAACGTTTATTATGGATGATTTTTATGTCGTATTCCTATCCCGCCTAAACCTTATTTTCAAGGAATCTATGTTGATGATGTAGATGTCGATGTAAACGCTCTCGAAACGATGCATAATACTTGCGAGCCACCTTACGTCATTCTTTTTTGTTCTGTGCAGGATAGCTTCCAAACAATTTACGTACAAACAAGTTTACAAACAAATTTACAATTTTTAAAGTCCTCTATGAATCAGATTTTTTTTTCATAACTTTCATGTCATAAACGTTCCCCACCGACATTAACATAATGACTAGAATGAGATTTGCTTCGATAAAACCACATTCCCAAAATGAAAATTAAACCGCAAATGTGAATTTCACAGCACTCACTCCTTCGATTTTTTTTCACAATGGATTTTATACCTACTCCCACTGTTGTTGTTTTTTGTGTTGTTTTGTTTTGTTTTTAGAAAATCGTGAAATGAAAGAAAAAAGAAACCTGTTGTAATAGAGGTGAGCGTGAGGCTGGAACCAACTTCTGTGTAACTGTTTTGTTCTGGAAAAGACAAAAAGTTTCCCAGCGTGTAGAGTAGTAGTGCGTGCATAAAGCGTGAAAGTTCTTGTTTTCTAGAATTGTTTGTAAAAGAAAATGGAAAAGCTAAGAAAGACGTGATAACTTGACAGTTAGGATTTTCCTCAAAGAAATCAGCTCTTGGAGCACAGAAAGTTGTTAATCTAATAGAAATGGAACTTCTACTATTTCCCCTCTTGAAATAACATTTTCATAAGAATAATTAATCTTTACAACTTTAATTACTACATTCCGCCACTTTCACTTTCACAGACTGATAGAAGTGTGAATTTGCTAAAGTATCCTTAATTAATCGAGTTAGAAAGACGACTGACGACTCGGAGTGAATTGAAATGACGTACATAGGTAATGCTGCGTTGTGTTCCGTCGGATGAACCTGTGAACCATATAATACGATTTGCAGACAAAATTCTAAGTATTTTATTGTGTGATTTGAAATTAAAAGTCTGAATTACACACAAGACAGACAGTATTAGTTTCAGTTCGGCAATAGTTTTTTTTATTTTTGATTGACCTTTGCTCGAGGGTAGCAAACTGCTTCCAGTTAAGTGTTCGTTTGCGTGAATTTAGAAAAATAAATTTAGTATACTAACTTTTCCAAAATCTAATTGTTAGATGTTATGGAGAATATCCACGCCTAAATGTTCTATAATTTCTGTTTCTATGTTTATTTATTTCTCTCAGATGTGCAGAGCAAGAAAGACAAGATCGTCAAGTTTCGAGAAATGATTGGGAAGCTTGGGAAACCCAATCGAGCGACTTTACATGCCCTGCTAAAGCATTTACTCAAAGTCTCCGAGTACTCCGAGTTCAACCGAATGCTCATTCCGAATCTCGCCATTGTTTTTGGTCCAACCCTCATGTGGCCTGCCACTGAGTCCTCTAATATGGCCCTTGATTTGATGCAGCAGAACTTTGTCATCGAAGCACTTTTACTTGACTTTGAACTAATCTTTGAAAAGCGGTGAAGATGATACAAAATAAGGCACTTGCCTGTCAAATCCATCACTAGCGAAAATGCCAAAGAATTTGTAAAAGTATCTTTTTTCTTTAACAACTTAAGTGCCTGTTTCCTCAGTTAGTGAGTAATAAGACTATGCTATAAAACGCAATGTGATAGAACAGAAAGAAATCACGCCTTTCCGAAATCCAGATAATCTACTGTAACAAAATTAAATTAATACGTATTCCAAGCCGTAAAAGCCTTACGTTGAACACAATAATTGTTACATTTATTTTTGCCATAATCGTAGCACTTAAAGTCCCACTTTTACATTTTTTTCCTTTTAGGGGTGATTAGTTATTATTGATATTTAACGAGTATTTTCATTTGTTGACTTTGAAGCATGCTCTCGGGGTTCACTTGATTTTTTTCCCATTCGGATTTCCAGTGTCCCCACCTCCAGTATCCGAAGACTTCTTTTTGCTGCCTTTGCGACCTGCAGTTTTTGCAGGAGCTGGTTGTGGTGCCGGAGGCGGTGCTGGAGATTCCTCTACCGTTTCTTCTTCGGCAGCAGCTTCTGGCTCTTCTGGGACAGAAGCCGGAGGCGCTCCTTGGTGGAGCAAATATTGTTGCAAATCCAGAATTTGTTGGTTTATGTCTCCCGAAATATTGGCATCGGAAAATAGGCGTTCAGACCAGAGGGAGGGGTCAATGTTGAGTGTTGGGCGATAAGACTCGACTTGGTCAAGCAGCGTCAGCGGATAGTCTGGTGAAAAGTACCTGAAAGATTTTTCTTTTAGAAGGTTTTGCTAATTTTCAAAAGAAAACTTTTTCAAGAATCATCAGAGTTACTGCAAAAGTGCAATACTTTTTTAGAGCTGCCCAACATAAAAACCTTCACAATAAAAGGCTAACGTTAAGTACCAAGTACCCTGGGCGGGCACTTGCGTCATATAATTCTTATTTTGCCCAAACTGGTTTAGCGTAAATTCTGATGTCTAGATAAGTGCCCTAATGTTCATTGTAGTTTTACGGTAGTGCGTAAGATGTTTCTCACTTGACAACTTCGTCTGGAAAGCATTGATTGATGAGTTGAATGTGTTCACGTAGAATTGGATCCTCAGCTCCAGGTCCAGTGAGAAGCTGCTGGAGCTTCTGGAGGCCATTTGATGTGACAAAGGCTCGGCGAGCCAAGGGATCCCGAGGTAGAATCTAAACAGAAAATGTCCAAATTGTAGTCCTTTGATTACCTTACAAAGGGCCTTGTCTCGAGGCATTTTGTTAGGAGACCTCGGCAGCTTACTTTCCCTTCAAAACTTCCTAGTCTTTGAGCTCATAATGGAAGTTCACTCAAGTGAACGTGAGGTGAATTTAGGAAAAGTTGAAATTTGGAATTTGCATCCTGAAGTTGTAAGGGAGGGAGAAAGTGGAATTGGGCCTTTAAAGGACCCCAGACTTAATTTTCCGTGTAAAACAATTGAATTCTGTTTTCACTTTCTAAACGGGAGGAGAAAGCACGGGAAAGTTTTGGTCCTGTCAAGCGAAAGTTTACAACGAGGGCGTGACTTCCTCTCTGCTTATTTTTAAACTTAAAAACATCTTTAGTAACCTTACAAGAATTTCTATACCCAAGTTCTGGAAGGACGTGCACTGACTTGACAAGGACTATTTTCAAAACTCCAATCTCTAAATCAGCGTTTTACCAAAACAAGCGAACTCACTGACTTTAAACAACTGGAAGTCCAATGCAAAAACGTTACAAGGCCAAACCACAAAAACAAAAGTTTAGGCCTTCAAAATTGATTTACCAATTATTTCAAGCTTTAGGATTTAAATCAACAATTTTAGAACGATGCCCCAATTGTTCTTAAAAAATGTTGTGTTAAATCAATCTTAAATCTTGAATGCACCATTAGGTCATTTAACTTTTGCATTAAGGTCTTGGGCGGAGCTAGTAAATTTTAGAAGCGGATGCCATAAAGGCCTAATGGACTTTCTCTTTTGTACGTTGAGGAAACAGACGTTCTATTGTTTCCTTATGACCTATTTTCACACCCATCAGTGCAAAGGCAATGTCTTTGGGCAACAAAGGGTCATCTTTCGATCGAACACTAATTAAAAACCAATTTCCCAGTTGGTAACAAAAGACCGAAAATAAGATGGAAAAGAAAGGACAGAGCACTTCGTGCTAATGGGCCTGACACCAATTAATTTGTGTCTTTTACGCATGATGTTTTCCAATTGACAATGGAGAAAACCTTTGCCTTGTTTTTCCGGGGAAAGTACCAGGTGTCGACCGGAAGTGAAAGGAGCTTTCTTTGCAGAACGTATTTTGCACGCCAGTTTCCCATTCTACCTTCGAAATGGCCAAGACGTAAAAGCCGTATTGTTGAAGCCTTCTGCTTGTACTTAAATGAGGTCGACACGCGCCTCTCGGTAACGTTTTAATCGACGCTACCAACTTTCCTGGGTCCCACAGTAGACAAGGACGGCGCACCGTGAAAGTGTGGTTACTCGGAGGTGACATGTGACATCTGCCCTGTCTGTCCATTGTCAACTTACCACCGTTTGACCTTTTACGGTACCTAGCTAGACGTCAAAACTTTTTGGTCATAACACTAGAGTTTAATTTCTAAACTAGAATACTATCCCTAAGTGTTTTGCCTGAATTTTTTCGCTTTTTTCATAAAAGTCCCGTTTATTATTCCAACTATTGAAATTCTGCGTCGAAGTTGACTAAACCGTCTTAATGACCTAGTTAGACGACAAACAAAGACTGTTGTTGTGCGTCGTGATCGCTTTGCGTCAAAAGTTCCATGTTTACAAAATTTACAGAAGTGATACTTCTCGAATATTTTGCGCTTTGCAGGTGTAAAAAGTTTAAAAAATAGTTTATCTTTGGAAAAGTACTAGACGCTTTCAACCATAAACATTTGCTTCGCTTCATTCATCTGAATCGAATGCTTTTTGGATCCAGTCAAAGATCATTCCTAAAAATAACGGTTCTCACTTATTTTACCATATAATTTTGCCAATAACTAGTCTTTGAACCCATTTTCCAGCATTCTTCTATAAAGTACTCTAAAAATAGCAAAAACGATTTTTAGATTGATGAATTATTAATAGCGTCTTCCCTCGCACGAAGTGATGCAATGTTACGAGGAACTCGAAACCTGTCGATTCGCTCCTATCAGCGATTCAATAAGTACTCAAATATTGGTTAAGTTGAATTGCCAACTTTCGGACAAGAAAGGAATCTTCCAATGACAAATCAGCGGCAATTACCTGGCGTATGACGCCAATGGCCTCAATTCACCTCTGAATGACTAAGCACTCGACGTTGAACCAAAACGAAAAGCGGAACTCTAATTTTCCAATGAGCATCAATCACAGGGTGTGACAGTCTACGTCACTTGTCACTTCACAGTCCTTCCAGCTCATAATATCGCTTCACGACGCTCATAACTAAAATATCTCAAATACGTCACACCTTGTTTCAAATGCGTCCAAAGGCCCCAAAGTTGACCTCATTTAGCTCAAGGCTCCATCTAAAATGGACTGATGACGCTTAGTTATGAAAAAAGAGAACAAAGTGAAGTTACCTAATGTAAACTGGGAAAAGTCCATTCCCATTGGCCGAAGAACCAAAGATCCCTTGCTGGGTCATTTCATCGTTCACGCCATATTGACACCGTCAGTTTCAGACCGTGGAATTGAACGTTGGAGTGAGTCAATTAATTAATGACAGAAACGCTTAAAGGCTTTCTCCCTGAAAGCGTTCCTTAAGCATGTGGGCCGCCTCCACTCAATCAGAGACTGCTCTGGTTCTGTTCCTGGCCTAATGAGAGGCATGAGCGTCATTAATTGACGTCAGTACAGAGATCGTTTCCTCTGGCAAGTCAAAATTTTAAGTGGGGGTCGTAGGCTTGGAAAGCATGTGTGAAACCAAGTGCATCCGATTGACAGGAAGCTCCTCAGTTCTTCATCCACTTCCAAAGGCAAAGCACTTCGCTTCCAGCAGGACGACACGGTGTCAAGACTCCCACAATTCAAGCACATTGTCCACTACCACCTCATTTCCAGCCCTCTCCAAAGAGACTCGCTCACCTGGACAAGAATCGCTCCAGAAAAGTCACGGGAGAACCTCTGGCCCAATTGACTGGAATAATTTCCACAGTGAGACTTTCTACGACTTCTACCAAAGGACCTTTGGAAGGGCTTCCCTCACAAAGCGCTACTCCCAGCATCGTCGCCCATCCCTTCCAACGCTCGTTTCCCTGATTTACAATACGACTAATTTGGAAGATTCTTGTCGAAAGCGTCAGACTTCGACTATTACTTGTGCTCTGATACCAATTACAACTTGCAGGGAAGGATTATTGGACACGTCCGCTCCTACTACTAATCGTGATTTCTGCACAGAGTCAAATTCTAATTTAAAACGTGACCCAGTGAAAACACAAATCAAGTCACACGGCCCAAGCTCACGTCCCACGGTTCACCGCGCTGGGATCCAGTCAGAACAAAATCAAAGCAAATCCGAGCTCATTCCTATCCACATCAAGAATCTCATTTTCAAAGAGCAATAATTAAAAAATTTCGAGGTTACTTCGAAAATTGTCATCGGATCATAGCAGCCTGATTTCAAAGTCTGAAAAACCTTGTAAGCCCGCAGCAAAGACCACAGATCAATTAGAACTTAAATTTAAAAATAGCTTCTTTTAATCAAATTCTGTTAAGGCTTGAGTTAAACGCTTCTGTTCTAAATCGGTCCATCAATTTTTAGATATTGTCGTCAGAATGATGACCTCACCACTTTCGTCCTACGCTGTACCTACCGGGGCTTCCCTAAGGTCACCAATTACCTCCACCTTCGCTCCCTGCCTATCGAGCGAAAACGAGTCCGGAAACGTTATTAGTCGACCGGAACACCCAATTTCCAGCCTTTCGTCGACCCTGGAACAGATATCAATCAGGGACGAGGCAGATGACAATGGAAAACAACCAGTCATTACGCTGACGGCCATTCCGGCCCATGTCACTTCCGCCCCCACCCCTGGCACCTCCATTGTCATCAATTCGACCTCACCCTTCAAAGAAATGCTCCAAAAGCAAAGCAGCCTTGACGTCCCCAAGGATGACCTGAGGAAACTCGCCGTGTATCCTCCCATGGGAAATTCGCAGATTAATTAAGTTTTTTTTTTTTCATTCCAATGATGGCAGGATGACGGCAATCATTTTTAAGGGTTCTAAACCAATTTGTCATAAATATTGAATGGGAAAAACTAGAATTTTGTGGTGCGATGCGGAAAGAGCTAAATTTGGAAAAGCGGTTTGTATGGAGGGACGCTTGACGTAAAAGTGGTGAGAATTTGTTGAGCTTTCCCTTCACTCTGTGAAATCCTACCAATGCAATGCCTTCTTCTTATTTCGTATTGCATAATAAAGCGATTATAACTAATTTGAGCAGTGAAGTGTCAAAAACCTAAGGCAATTAGCACACGTCGTAGAGCAGTGAGCCAATGACGTGTGAGAAAGTAATTACTAAAGCACTTTACCTTTGAATACTGGGCTACAACGTATTTGAGAATATTGGGTGGAGCACTGCTGAGTAAGGGAGCGATACAGTCCAAATCTTCAATTTTAAACAGAAACATCTTGAGTGCAGTCTTTGACTTTTCCTTCACTTCGTCACTGCTGCAGGGATCCATGTAAATCTGTTGAAAAAACATCCTGTTTCACTGTTTTTCAAAAATATGTTTTTGCAATTAAGATGAATCTTACGTCAAGGATTTTTGGCAACAAGCCACAAAGAGATACAGATCGTGCATGCTCTGCAGAATGACCTACACATGTGAAAAGTTTACAAAAGTGAAATATTAGTAAAAAAATATATTATTAGTCATAAATTGCAATTAATTTACATTTTATTTAATTTAAAAAATTCACTGACGTGCAATGTGACCGAGGGCCCAGGCAGAGGCTGCGGCGACATGGCCATTTGTGCTACCTTCATCAAGGGCCAGAGACAATGCATCAGTTCCCTATATTAAAAAAATACAGAATGACAGAGTGGTCTTTATTTTAAAGTTTTGTTTAGTTTAATTTTTAATTTAAAATACCTTAGAAGAGATCACCGACATTGCCAATTTGGAATCATGCGCTGAAAAAAAATTATGTTTACGTTTTTGTTTCACAAGAAAGAAGCGTCTTCCAGCGAAAACTTGATTTAAAGTAATTGGCAGCAGAAGCGCAAACAAAGATCACCTCGCCGTGACCTTTCACTTCCGGTTCAGAAATACGTTGAAATTAGTTTGAATGAACTCAAAGGTAAACTAAACGAAGAAATAAGCAAAATATTTTATTTCTTTCGTCTGTTTTCACCTGCAATGTATCCCAAGCACATAATTCCAGGTAACTTTGCGTCACCTCGATTCCTCACCACAGAATTGACCAAAACTCCTAAACCTCCGGCTTCAACAACGAGCGTTGCTGTCTGAAACGTTTTCAAACATCACGCTTTTAAAAATACAGAAATTTTAAAAAATCGCGTTATTTATTCCTACCTCAGGTGTATGTTTTACGATTTCTCGGATCAATCCAGCGGCAGCCCTACGAACATTTTCATCTGTATGACCACAGTGCTTCAGCGCTAAAGGAACAACGCCAGCTTCCAAAATGATTTCAGTCATGTGAAGCGAATGCTTGCCGATACTTCCCAAGCACGTTAGAGCTTGACGCTGAAATTTTTATTTTTTTGTTTCGATTGTACGTAAAAATAAACCATGAAATTAACCTGGAGCTTGGGGTCAGCCGAGTCGAGTGATCTAATCAAATGAAAAACTGCACCAGAGTCCAGGACACTCTGAGCCGTTTCTGGAGAATGCTTGCAGACGTCGCTCAGAGCGCTTGCAGCGACAGCTCGGACAGTCAATTCAGGTTCCTGGAGGCATAATATCAAGAGCGGAACTGCGCCTGCGCCAATGATGCTATAGGCCGAAGCCATGTCGTGCCGTGCGATATACCCACAGACCCATGCTGCGGCTTCCTAAGTTTAAGAAATTGTATTGAATAGTTCAACAAAAGGTTGCAGCAAGTAGCGTAAACGAAAGTTTTACTTTCACTCCTGGATCAAATTCTTCGAGCGATCCAATGATATGGTCCAATCCACCCATGTCAATAACGCTTTTACTTAGCTCGGCGTTGTGGCGCACGACGCTGCGAATCGCCATAAGGGCAGTTCTCTTCAAGTATTTCTAAATAGACGAAAACAATTATTTCAGCGAGAACGTATCTTCACTAATAAGTGCGGTTCTCACATTTGTTTTGTCCATGTTGAAATAGAGGAGAATTCGGATGATATCTTGCTTAATCATTATTTCAGCGATTTTTGGATCATGACAAGCGAGCCTTCCAATTGCTAGAGCTGCATTTTGTTGAATCGCTTGAGAACTATCAGTAAGAAGATTGCGCAGAAGGACTATTGCTCCTTGTTGAATCAACTGCTGTACGCACTCCGGCTTCAGCGACAACTCGGCTACCGTAGCGGCGAAAGAATTTCGCTGAATACGATACTGATCAAACACTGAAAAAAAAGCCAGGATTATTTCATTTAAGTTGGGCAATTGAATCTAAAACGGTTTTGTTTACCAAGTTGTATGCTTCGGGACATCTTTACTGAAATCAAGGACGCTACCCTCACGCGTTTTTCTTGGTGACTGATTTTCTTTCACAAAGATTCCGGCAACAACGCGACAGCTTGATGTCGTTTTAGAATATGAAGAACAATACAATGCAAGTTATAAAGAAAAAAACTTGAAACTTTTCTTATGTAAATAATAGGTTGAAGTTATTTCCACGGGGAAATTGGAAGATTTCAAATATTTCAAAAATACATATATCAATTAAATAATAAGTATCAAAAGTCCAGTTAATTTTTTCCAATAATAATTTTCTTTAGTTTTCTTCTCATTTTATATTGTAATTTTCTTCAAAATTTTACTATTCAAGTAATTAGCATTAACTTTTCGCCTCAAAATGATGCTCGGAGCGCCTAAGAGAAGGCGGATCAAGCGTTGTCCCATTCCAAAAAGTACTTTTACGACGTATATGGATGAAGGCCTCATGCATTTTCGTGCTGGATCGTATCGGAAAGCTGTCTATTGTTACGACCATGTAACGTTCAGAACAATCTTAATTTTTAGATGCTCAGTAGTGAAGGGTTCTAGGTTATGATTTTAAAACGCAGGCCCTTGAGCTTAAGCCCAATCATAGAGGCGCTCTTGTCGCCCGAAGCGAATGTTACTTGAAACTCGGAGACGCTGAAACTGCTCGGAGGGACGCCGAGGACGCCTTCAGCACATCAGACCCCAAAGTTACCTTCATGAGAGGCTTGGTCCAATACGCTGAAGCACTTTTCGCCTTGGGGCTATTCGAAAAGGCGCTGATCCAGTTTCACCGTGGACATCGTCTCCGCCGTGATGTCGACATCTTCCGAATTGGAATTCAAAAGTGCCAAGAGTCAATTCGCCGGGCAATAATGGATCACTCTGGTACTCAGATCGAAGACTTAGATGACGTTCTTCCGTTGATCAAAGCCATCGAAGCTTTGGACAATCGTAAATCATTTACCAATTTTATCGATGTAACGACAATTTCATTGACCGATTGACCACATTATTCTCGTTACAGCCAAAAATGACCATTGCTGTATCCGTCCCGATGCCAGTGACAACGACACGAATGCCCAATTGAAGGCACCTTCGAAGGCCCGTGCCCGCTGGGTGGCTCGCGAGGTCCTTGGGTCAATGTTCCTGGATATGGAGTACTTGAAGAAATTCTTGCGACGACCGGATATCAAGGCCGATCAGGGCTCAGCACCCGTCCTT
>JAQFYP010001027.1:0-17663 GCA_034694865.1 Bilobella braunerae | reverse complement strand
GGCTCCCGAGATTCGATCTCGGGACCTACCCAAGCTAGGACAAGGGTCCTAGCCCCGCGGACTACGCGTCTTGGGCCTCAGTAGCCTCAGTATTATGAATTTTTCGATTTATTTTTCTGTAGGCTTGTAGTTGATTAAAAACTTTTGAAGAAATGAAGGTTTTATAGAAAGTTTTTTTAAAAAATTATGCATCATTGATGACTTTGACGAAAAAGTTGCAATTATGAATTGATTGAAGGTCAAATTAAAAAGGTACAAATCCAAACTCCATTACTATAAACTTTTCCCAACATCGATGGCATGTGTCTCAGTAAAATTAATCGCAAAACCATACTGTTTATTAAGAGCCTTACATTTAAAAGTTTTCGGCAACTAGGCTACCACGATGAAAACCAAGATGCAAATTGTTCGGCTGAAAAAATTGCAATTTCCAACTTCAGGGCTAAACACATGGTTATCTTTTATTGGACGTTAAATTTCAAGGCCTATGATTTGATCTAACAAGTAATCAAAAGGTAGTATGAGTTATAGCAATTAACAAACAATGCGGATTTTCAATAAAGCACTTCAATTATTTGTTTAAACAATTATTTTAATTAAATATGTGCTAAGTTGACTGTGTTGTCTTACCACTTCATTGTCGACAGATTTTTTTTTGAAAAAGAAGCATTTGTCGTTAGCATTGAGTGAATAGCTTTCCGACAATTGTTAATGAATTGGACCTCACTCAAGTCAACCTCGGATTACGCGAAGCCTCGGTTAAGTAGGACGATTTAGGCCGGTCCCGGCTAGGATTATGGGAGTTTACATTTAAATGATACAAATAAGTCAATCTCGGATAACTGGAAACCTCAAATAACTTGTATGAATTTTTTGTCAAACTTGTGAAATGCTACTCGCTTAAGTCAAAAATTGAAATTTTGCGAAAAAAGTTATTAAAAAAAAGCAAAACGGTTATTGCTTCTCGTGTCTGAACAACAACACTAAAGATTTATAAATTCCAATTGAAGTTACAGTGTCAAAAATTGATTGATCACAAACTATTTTAGCCCTGAACAATAAGCGAGATGTTTTTGATGGCTTGCAAAATCATCAAAATTACGCTAAATCAATTACTGTCAAGTTTTACCGATTTGCGCGAGAGTGACATGTCTAAAGTTAGTTCACAAAACGCCTATAAAAATGTGTGATAGTTCAAGAACATAAGATCTATCATCGAACAGTTCTTAATTTAAAACAGATAAGTATTACATATGATTTCACAATGGAAGTCTAGTTGTAATTGAATGATTCAACATAAAATATGAAATTCTATTAATTGGATTGGATTCTATCAATATCTATTGTAGTCTATTAATTTTACATTGGGTTCGGCCAAGTAAAATCTTGGAAAAGTCAAACGACTTGATCAGTCCCCGCCATTTTTGACTTTGATTTGAAGCGAGGTCAACATTTGTTGATAAAAAAAACTGTATCTGTACATTTGAGAATCGTTGAAGTTGTAGCATACGACCATTGCATTATTTTTGGTTCGCGTGTCTCTATTACTAAAAGATTGCTGAAATAGCATCTGAGACATCAAATGTAAAAGGAATTATTTAGCTTCAGACTCTATTTTCAGGCAGCGGCAGAAAAAAAGTACTAATTGATAACATGCTTTCATGTAACAACTAATAATAATTCTAAAAGTTTGAAAATTTTTATTTATTTGTTTAATTTTCCGATTTCCGCAGCTAGATTCTGAACTATTATTGAAGCTTTTTTTTATACTGCCATTTACAGGAATTCCGTTTATGATTCCTTCGAGAAATGTTGCAGCATTCGTTTCCAATGTCCTAAGCAAATAATTTGAACAAAAGCCTCGTTTAATACTCCTTTATTGTATGGAACTAAATTAGGATAAATATTTGATTGGTTTTCAAGCGGGCCCTGTAGGGAAAGGTAGGCTGCAATGGTGCCATACACCAATCCTCCTATTTTTTTACCCAATGCGTTCACTATCCGGTTTAGCTATTCAATAGTGGTTGAACGTAAAATGTAGCTACTTTTGTCAGTGTCATCATAGCGATTATGCTTTAACCATTTCTCAATTGTGTCGATGAGGAAAGTTGCATTGACACTTTCACCGATGCTGATGAGGTAGGTATTGAGGGATCCATACCAGACTCCACCCATTTTGAAAAGTAGGCTAAAAATGCGTTGGCGTTGGGAACGGTATTGAAGTAGTGAATTGCCGCAACTGCGTCCATAGCCGAAGTTTGGGTGAATGTTGCTAATACTGGCTTTGTAGCTGCGCTAACCGGCGTCTCTTGTGCAGTTCGAAGAACGATGGCAAAGGTAACAAATGTTGGCAGTTTCATAGCAACGAAGTTAACAATATTGGAGCTTTTTTGCAAAAAAAAAAAAAAAGAAGGCAAGTCTTTAATTTCGATTAATGGCATATTTTGGCATCATTTTTTTATGGCAGTTCAATTGGTTGGCTAATGTCTGAAGCTCAATGTTCTCATCTCTTCTGCATAAGAAACTATTTTTAAAGTTGAAAATTAAATTTGTGTTTTTCTTTACCACACTTCACTACGGCGTTGTCAATAGGTGCTGGTTTGAAGGTAAGTTTTAACAAACTAAATCGCATTTTAAACTATTCCTTCACCGTCAACGATGTCGTTGCCTTTCAGGAATACATTACCAAATCTATTAAAATTTAATATGCACAGTGTAGAAATTCTGGTTGAAGTCGATCTTTGTCCTCTTTTATAAAAATTATTTCTAGGTTTGACTTTCAAAATGTTCTTGAAAAAATTCCGCAGCAATTTGCGGCTATTTATGCATTTAATTTATTTCTCAGAATGCGCCTCTAGTACCAGGCGTCTAGAAAAACATATTATTTATGGTTAAGGTTTATATCTGGTAGACCTTCATAAATAAACCAAAATATTACCACCAATATTCGTGATGCTGAGAATTATATGCACCGCTTCAGGGTAAGTCAGATAATATGTATGTGACACGGCATTTAACTAGACACAAAGACTTACAAGAAACATTATTGGAAAATAAATAAATGAACTGAAGGATACTTTTTCGTAAATTTTAATTCTACCCACTTAAAACCCAACAATAATGATTAAAAAGCTCAGTTTCAAATAGGACAACTTCAATTTCTAATTTTATAATTTATTTCGAAGGGTTTCTGTTGCAACTCTGTACTCATATGCCATCACGGAAAGCGCAAAAATTATTTTTATATGCATACTTTGAAACCTAAAGAAAGATTTGTGAACGTTTAGAAATTAAATAGCGCTGGAATCTGTGAAACTTGAATCTCGCTAGTGGATAGGTTTTTTAAATTTTTGTGTTATACTATTGAAATGATTTCAATAGCTTAGACAAATAACAGATTTATAAAAGAAGAGGTAGGCGGCAGAATAACTTCGCATGGCACAACCCTGAAATTCTAAAACGGGCGGGGTAAATCCAAATGGTTTAAATAATAATTTGATTACCATAATAGTATTCCAAATGATAGAAAACAGAATGCAACGTAGAAGACAACAAAAGACTGGCACACCTACGAGTATGGAAATTTTGCGAGAAGCTATTGCGTTTTAAATTCGACATCAAAATATTTGCAAGATGGTTGCAAGATTGGCTTATTAGGGAAAAGTGTTGAACATTGAGACTATTACAAACGCTTTCACGCTATCAATTTCTAGTATCTTTCCGAGATAAGTCGTGCTTTTTTTCTCACGTTGACGTTTATCGTCTTTCTTGTTAAGTATTATCTCGCTGTAATTGAGACCCGCAATGTCGATACTTTTGTCCACCATACAGAAGCTAGGTCTCGATCCCGGGTTCCGTGGGAAAATCACTAGAGCTTTACCACTGCACAACTTGGTCCCGATTAATTTGCCACTACGTAAGTAGTCTTTGTACAACAAATGAGCCCGCCCGATCTTGTGTTATCTTGATGTCATATCGCGGTAATTTAGCCCAACGACTATGGTTTTTTTGGGCACTGATTTAGAGAGGCGATTATATATTGCATCTTTCATCCACTTGAAGAATCACAATAAGTCACAATGACGTTGATGTGCAAGACGCTCCATGACTCCGTATTCGACGAAACTACACGGGCCTTGATAGAGATATTGCAATGCTCAACAGACGTTGCCATAAATACAATATGAATGTAATAGCTGTCTTAACAATTTAGTTTAGCATTCGCGACAGACAGTTTCAGACTAACTATTAAGGCTACCCATGACCAGCTACTCTAAGCAATTGCTTCAAATAATATAAGATAATTTTGATGAGCTTAAATTCCTATGATTCAGGAGTAGGTTTAGAGAGATAAAAAAGATTTGGGATAATTTTGTTTTAATTTGAGAAGTGTTGTATGTATGCATACATACAACTTTTCAAAAATTTAAACACAAAATGAATAAATGTATTCATTTTGTGGTATGAATATCTACACGGCTCATGCCTCAATTGCAGTAACTCCAGTGGATAAACTGCCAATATCCTCCATATCGCCTCTGCGCTGTGATTGAATTTGGATCTCGGATAATTACACAGAATTGTTCCGTATGGAACTCTATGGACGAACTTAAACCTCCACGCTTTTTTATGCAAATTTTCCAGATAATCTACCGGTGGAGAAACTACTCCAATAAGAGTGCTGTCATCTCGTCTGCTAGTTCTGGAGCGTGGACGCTTATCATTCATTTACAAGTTTCCCTTTTAGAAGTTACATCCGAGTGCATAGTTTTGATATCTTTTTACGCTGCTCTTTCTGTAAACTATCGCTCAGCGTATTAGAAAAAAATTACTCTTACATAATGTTCAACAAAACTTAATTTTAACATTGCCTTTGCGTAGAATGAAATCCAGACCTAAACCACAAAAACTAACCTTGGCCTTGAGCTAAACGTAGTACAAATGTTAAAATAGGTAATGAAATGTCTCAGTCTAAAATATAGTAATGGTAAATTTACAAGTCAAAATTGTTAGTGTTGATTACCAAAATCGCTTAACAAGTTTTACCTTATTTTACTTAAGTTTAATATCCTTTTTCTTAAAAAAAACTTGGAGACGTCCTATTTTTACAAAAAAAAAATTCAAACATAAGCCAAGTTTGCTTGAGAGTCTATTCAACATTACGCACAAGCGGTAAATCAGCTAAAGTTCCGAGCTTACTAGATTATGTTAAACTAATCAACCTGCAAATCACGTAAATGTGGACAATCAGAACAACGCAACAGCAGTTCAGCGTAAGTATTTTAAGGATGCGCAATCCATAACAATTCACTGGCTGTGTTTTTTGGTCTAATGTATTTGTCTTATATTAATAATTGTAAATTTTTAAAAAATCATTTAAGGTGGTGCAAAGTAAAATTTTCGGGTGTCATGAAATTTTTTCTAATATTTTGGAATTTGCTTGCCTCCACAGACATATTTATTTTTAATTTAGAAGGGTTTTTTTCTGTACTCAAGTAACAAATTCCATGTTCTCTTGACAAAGCTTCAAAACAATTTTTAAAATTAAGATTTATTGACCCAAAAATTTACCGTGTTATTTTGCTGGCGATGGTATAAAGGTACTGTTATATGTTCATGCACATGATTTTGTTGCTAATTCGCCAAAATTGTTTGCTCACAAACAACTTTGAACAGGGATAATGGCTTACTGTGGTTCCATCTGTTGGGGGTACGACCAGGAGTTGAAAATCTCAACTTGGAATGGAGACTTGAAGTTTACCATTTGTTTTGCACTTGTGATTTTGGTTCATCATTTGTTCAAATTCCCGAGAGTTCTCCGGACTCAATTAGTTTTGTTTTTAACTCGTCCTTACTCTATTCCAAGGAACCTTGGCCTGGATTGACGCTGGAAAATGATGAGCAAGGTGTTATATCATCCGCCTGGAAGTTAAGGCTTGTTTGAGGAAAAAGTGGTGGTTGGGGTAATCATACTTACTTGTTACTCATTTTGCGCACCCGTCAAAAAATTAAATTAAGGTAGTTGTGTAGAAAAATATCTAATGGGAGAATTCTGACTTTTCATTATAAATGAGTTGGGGACTCAATGCAAAGAGAGACTCGAGGGGAATTTTTTACCTCCAAACGTTCAGAACCACTCAAAGATGCTGAAATTTATAAAAAAAAAATCAATTTCTTTAAAACATGTCTTTTAAAACGTTGCTTCAGAACATAGAACATTTTTATTCTAATTGTTCTGAAACGTTCTGAATACAGAAAAAATGATCGAGACATCGAAGTACTTCAGAAACCTTTGTTAAAAACCTCTCCTTCAACACCTCTATTACAAATGCCATTTTTCTGTAAAAAGAAGTGCGGATAAAGGCCTATTAAATTTACAAATGTGAGCTACATTAAACTTGGCTAAACTAAATTCAGTAATTTAACTCCAACCAATCAATTTTTCATGAAAGCCTAAAAAAATTGAAGCAGTTAAATTATATAAAGAAAACGAGGTGGGTAAACTTTCGAAATCCGACCACCCGAATTTTTATGAAGGGTTTCAAGCAGAAGCAGCCCAGTGTGGCTTACTAATGACATGTGTTTTATCTAACATTTAAAAAATCAACAAGTACTTGATTATCAAATGGACGGTACACTTTGACTAAAAAACAAACCCTTCGTATTTTTATTTTGTGAAAGTTTAAGTTATCTCGATACAATTCTCTTAAAATGTACATCACCGAAAACTAGACGTTTTAGTAAGTGTGTAGTTGCTTGAAGTATTAATTCAAACGCGAAGACTCGTTTTGCTACGGACGCACAGCCGCTGATTGGCTAAACAAAGAGTAAGGATACAAAAGAACATTTGAAGTGTAAGTGTAATACGAAGTGTAATAAGTTATACCATAAAGAGTTTACAATAGACATTATTTTAAACGCGTCGATAATAAAGTAAGCCGCGTTAAATAATAAATATGGATCGTAACTTATTTTATATTATATTTTAAAAATTTTAGTGGATTAAAAATTTGAACAGCGCTTTCCCGTGGATTTATACTTTTATTTTGTATGACATTGTAGTTTTAACGGATGAATTTGTTTCAGTCCATTTTCGTTTATGTTAGTGCATTTTGCCTCCATCCTTAACGAAGCAGACAGTTTTTAAATTGATTTGGACAATGAAATTTCAAAATTTACTCTGCTTTTCAATAATGTGGAATATTCGAACTGTGGAATCTTGTGAACTTGAATTTTAATTTTTTTTTAATTATTTTTACAAATAATATAAATTTTGGAAGATCCTTTTGAATCCGGACCAAAAATTGTGACAGTTAGCAATTGATCCTGCTGTGTGAAAATAGAGGTGGTCCATCTTGGGTAATTGCGTTTTTGGTCAGACCGTTTTTTGAAATCAATCTTTAAATCAAGGATCTAATAGTAAACGGCAAATGCGACAAGACCCAACAGGTGATATATAGTAGTACAGTCGTAATATTTTTTTCAATTGTACTCCACTTCATTTGTAATTAGTCAAGCATAAACAAATAATATTAGCTGCCTTCTATAGCGCCCTTCACGACAATAGTGAACTAATTATTTGGTTGGGGTGAGTAAATCATTCATTTAGTAATCCTTTGGGTCTCGTACACTAGCAACAGACTGTAGTACTTAACACTAGAAACTTAATTGAAGGAATTGATTTAAACTATGTTCAAAATTACCCTGGTGCTTATTCTTGTTCATACGATTTGAGGAGTTTTTGCAACAGAAAACGCTACAAGCATAAGGCAACTTTTACCAACTAAGCTGCATTTTTTTGGTTAAAATTTAAAAGTTGCTATGATAACATTAAGGTAGGATTCAACGGAAGTGAAGGATGTGCAGAACACCTGTAATTGCTGTTCGATAAAAAAACAGGATGGTCTTGTGTACAAGAACGAATTTGACCTTGACTTGATAAATGTTGGCGTTGGAATTCAACCCGCAGAAACAAGAGTTTTTTCTGAAAAGTATACGGAATAAGTAGTTGGACTAGGAAAATGGTGCCTTGAAAATCAGTATTGTACCAATGTTACAAAATCCATGTTCGGCTAAAATGCAAGAGCAAATCAATGGCTTATCTATTAGCACTAGTTTTTTTTTATGAATTATTTGCTTGGGGGGATTATGGTTTGAAGTAAGGTGCTAACATGTTGAATATTTTATTGACTTATTTTATGATATTTGGTATGATATTTGACTTACATTAATAGAATAACGCTTTCAAAACTACCAAAATAAACATTACATACTCAACATCAATTACTTGCTATCACAATAATATCACATCACACATTAATGTAAACAAAATACCACTAGCTAACAAAAGTTTTTTTTTCTGAAAGTGATAACTGACTTTTACACACAACCATTTGAAGTGGACATATGACAGTTATCAATGATGTGCACTATGTGTGTTGTAACAAATACCCAGGAACATGTGCCAGAATATTTCGACGCAATTATCAGTGCTTTTCCTCTGCGTCACTCAAATGGAATTTTGTGTGATACTATAACTCAAATATTTTTCCAAGGAACACTTTTACTTATTATACAGAATTCTCCTACAAATCATGATGTTTTAAAAGCAATTATGCTTCTCAGCTGGTACCAATTTTAGACTTCGTTTATATAAATGAGCCTTGAATAACTTTAACTTAAAATATCCTAAAAAGGTGCAACACTTTGTTACAGCTAAGAACACTTATTTTGAAATTTTTTGCAGTGAAAATATTTAGCCAAAATTTATGACAAAAAGCCAAAAAACAACATGCTTGGGTAAGACTGCAATTTTAAGCATAATATAAGACAAAAAACTTTGGAATAATTTATCACCGACGATGAGAATTAGAACTATACAAATCTTATAAATCCTTAAATATTTAATGTTACTTTCGCTATGCACACAAACTATGCTTTCTATAATACACGGAACCCGGATACTATTGCTTTAAATTGTATTTTACTACAATTATTTTAACAAAATTCCCAAAACCTAATTCTTGTAGTTGAATAAGTGTTATACAAAATTTCAAAGCAAGGTCGTTCTAGCATAGGAAAATTTCAATTTGCTAACATTCCTATGTTGAACGCGCAGCCGTTTATTGGCTAATCAAAAATCACGTTTATAAAATATGAGTTTTAAGAAGTATAACTATATTTATTTCAAGTTTCTTGTTTTCAGCTTACTTGAGACAGCTCTAGTTTTGATTTTGGCATTGTTCATACACAAAACACTATACTCTCAGTATGGACATCAAAAGAAAAGCAATCGGAAGAAGGTACCGGAAGTCAGCGGTTATTTGCCGATTATTGGTCATTTTCGTCAGATGGTCCAAGACTCGCACGCCTTCATTGAGAGTAGCTACGCCAAATACGGGGAAATTTTCATGATCCGCCTTGGGCGCAAGAAAGTTGTGTTTTTGTGCGACCGTGAACTTTTGCCGCAATTTTGGCATGCCGATGAGTCGAAACTCTCATTCTACAAATTTATGGCAGAAGTAAAAATAAATGCATCGTTTTCGCAAACGATTCCAAACCCAGTCGCAGTTGCAATACCATTTTTCCAAAAAAGCGTTTATTGGGCAAATGCGTGAGTTAGTGGAAGAAATTAGCGGCCAAGTGCAAAAAAACCATGAAAAAATTAGCAAAACGTATTCCGGAAGACGGCTCTATCGAAGTTGATGTAACCGACATGTTGAACAAGACATTTCATCCTGCCGTATTTCAAGCAGCCTTTGCCTTTGAAAATATCTGTCCAGGAATGGAAAGACTTGGTATTGGAACTGTAGACGTAACAAAAATTTAAGCCTCAAAGCTAGTAGACCGAAAATAGTTTATTCAAGGATTTTTTGCACACAGATTGTTATATGCTAAGCTAATCCACCTGTAAACTATTTGGGTTTGGTGTAGTTGTGATTACCGGAGTTAGAATGGGGTTCAAAAATGCTTGTATTAGAGTAATTTGCTTATGAATTGGGTGATACTCTCGTATGACATTCGTGAGAAAGTTTGCAACATATGTTACCATGGGTAGAGTCAAAGAACTAGAACAAGATACGTATGGCGGAGAACCGGAACATGTAAAAATATCTGCATTTGTTGGAGCACCGTTTCCAACTGCCTCGTTTAGTACTCCTTGAAGACTTGGAGTTAACACTTGATCGATATTTGTCTGGTTGGCTTGTATTGCCATGTACGCCGCAATTGTGCCGTATACTAGTCCGCCAATCTGAAGCCCCAAAGCATTTACCAACATATTCAGGGAAATGATGCTGCTCTTAAGAAGAGGGTCAGGACCGTCAATGATTCCGTTTGGATAATTGGAAATCCAGTCCTGTATAGTGTCAGCTAGGAACTGAGCAGGGCCGGCTGCACCGCTGATACTGAGGTTGGTGTTGAGGGATCCATACAACACTCCTCCCACTCCGCTCCCCCAGTTGTCGACGTATGTTGCAAATGCGTTGACCCCATCGAACGCTTTAATTGAATCAGTTACGTTCAAAGTTGTTGGAGTTGCGGTGAATGATGTCAGTACAGCATTAATATAGTCAGTGGTGCTAGCTTGAGTCTCCGGCAGAGTTGCACTGACGACAGTGTAACCGGACAATATGTCAAATAGTACTCCACCAGGGTAGTCGCCCATTCGTCGAACGAATCGTGCTCGAACGGCTTTGCCATCATTGTTGACGGCTAATGATTTTTCTGTAAATAGGAAGACGGCAAGGTAGAAAAGTAATTTCATAATTTTTGCAGTTTTGGAAACTTTTTCAGTTTTGTTTAGTTCACCTAAAACTGTTTAGGAAAACTCTACCTCTAGATTAGACTTGATAGCCAGGATATCGCATTGGAAGGGTTTTATATGAAAAATCTGTAAGGTAAAATTATGTTTCTTCGGTAGATTCAACCTTTGGACATCAGCGCAAATACAAAACGTGTACATGATGTTTTGATGATATTTAAATTATGAAAAATATTAAATTGCTAACAAGAGGCAAAGTGACGATGATCGTCATATTTAGCTCTGCTGTTATTTTTAAAACACAAACTCAAAAGAAAGGTGTTCCAGGAGCTTGCAGTCGAGGTACATGATAGTTAATTGACCTTCATTTCTTCATCTATGTGCAGACAAAACTTTAGTCTGAAATTTTTCGCGCTATGAAAACAGGGTCTAGTTAACCCGCTATAATTTGCTTTATTAGAATTGAATCTCTTTTTTTCTTTTGTTTTTTTTTCAAAGAAAATTCTGTAGAATCACACGTATCTGGGAATTACACGGTGACGTTCAGTTTAGCGTCATCGCGTGGAAAACAATTTTGTCGAAGTGTGCGTTTGTTTATGCCAAATAAACAGATATTCCCTAGTCAACAATTAAATTTAAATACAATCTTTAAAATATACGTAGCGCAGGAGAAGCTGTGTACAATTTTGCGCATTCCAGCAAAAACATAAGACAACTCTTTCTGTCTTTTTCAATAGACATATAACTCTTGTGAGTAAGATCTACGCATAAAAGCAACAAAGTAATCTGTAAATCTTTTTACAAATAAAACTAAATAGTAAATATTAAAAAGTCTACAAGGCGCTTGTTTGTTCTGGTTCTACTAACCAAAACATAATCACGACGAAGGAATTGTTTGTTGTTACTATTTTCCCTCCTCCGATTTCTTTGCTGATTACAAATAAATTATTTGAAAAAATTTCTTGCTCTTTGACATACATTTTAATTTTAGTTGTTCATGAAAAGTGAAAATAGGAATTAAATGAATCGTAATTAAAAATTAGTAGACGGATCAAACTTTAAAAATTGCAATGGGAGAATCTTTAGAAAAATCATTATTTTATTTTAAGATCTTACAGGAGGAGTTTTGGATTTTAAAAAACTCTCGAAACTCCATCGTGGAAATGGTAGAGTTGTCATAATTGTTGTCATCATTTGACGCGGACTTTTGAGTTGCTAAAAATAGAGGCAAATCCCAAATATTGAAATAATATTTTCATATCGTACCAAAAGTCATATTTTTATTTGGCATACACACAAGTGTTCTACCGCAGTTTCCAAGACAATTTTAGTTTAGAACATCAAAAAAATTTCGGACGCTACAACTGAGGCTCCTGCAAAAAAAAATGGTGACGTGACAGCTCGACGCGGGCAGAAACGCTTCAATGGTAGAGAAGAGACGCGACACTTGACCAACGTCTAAAAAATGACGACTACTGTTTATTGTGCAAAAAGGGGGGAGGGGCTAAAGCTTAAGGGGTTAAAGTGGGGCTACAACGGTACAGCGGACAAATAGCTATCGCAGTTAGCAATAATAACCCTAATAATAACAGTGTGTTTATACTGAAACCCGGAAAAGAATAAGGAACAAAACTTGACTTCGAAAAAAAAAAACCCCACATTTTAATGAAAAAAATCCAGAACAGAATAACAAACCCTTCAAAATTAAAAAAATTTCTCAAATTTGTATTGGCAAATTTTTGGGGTGTAGTGTTTAAAATTAAAGACTTTATTTATACTCCGTATATAAAGGTTGGTTCAGAAATATAGTATTAAAGAATTCGTGTGTCCGAAGTCTGTCCAAAACTGGTTTATTTTATTGCAGTTTAAGAAAATATATTTGTTATATCATCATTTATCTAAACTATACTGGTAGACCCTTCTTTAATTTCCAACCAGTCACAGAGGGTAATTTTAATTTTGATTCTCGGTTATTTTAAACTGAAACGGTAGTTGACGCAAATAAAATATGAATTTACCTAAACTATTTTTATGAGTAGTGTTACAGATAGTACACACAAAAGCAATTGCAGTCAACAAGATTAAAATTGACACAATACCTTAAGAGCTGTTGAAATATAATTTTAGACCGCCTGATTAGGTTTAGGATTAAATGACTTCTTAAAGAATGATTAGTGTACATATTTTTAACTCCATATTTAGGCAACTTGACGCAGTTGATAAAACAGATGCGCATTGGCAGGGGTTCGGATCTTGTAAGTTGTGCTTGTGAGGTCCTAAAAAAGTGATCTGCTTTACAACAAGAATTTTTGTCCAAAGACAATGGTTACGGTTTTCAAAATGTTCATCAATGCCCTTTAGCATCAAAGATGTGTGATAGCCAACTTAGCGATGTTGTAAAATACTAAACGCATCATGTGGACGTGTATACAACATCCTTTAGTTTTAAGGTAGATGTCAATGTTTTATGTAATTTTGAGATTGTAGCGAGTCAGGATAACCTATTTGTTTTATTTATTGTACCCTCATCACAGGTTTTTAGAGGAAGCAACGTCATCGTTATGTTAATTTGGAAATATAAATACACCATTTTTGTCTTTTTAAATTAACGCAAAACATGCTAATATTAGTAGATGCTATTTATTTTTGTCGCTACTTATTTTTGTCTGATTGTTAACGGCTCTGATAGTGTCGTCAAACCAGTAAAAAAATAAGTTTTGCAACGTTCGTAACAATAAGCGATGCTGCCACGTCAAACCCAAGTTGACACAAATAGTTGACGCGTTCAAATTTGTTATTTTAACTGTTTTCGTATATTACAATTTTTTAAACCAACAACTAGGTTTGATATTTCCCTTGCGCAATTTTTTTGTAGTTTATAATATGATTTGGTAACTTTTGGGTACAGAAAGAGTGTTTAATTTGTCTTTTTGTTACACTTAAAGCAGAAAATGTTGCTTACCACACAAGACTTTGACTGTTTTCAAACTTTTGAAGTTTTAAACTTCAAAAAAATTACAGCGGACATACAGTTATTAAATCTGAAAGAGACGGCTCAAAACCGTTTGACTTATCCCAGGTTATACGTACTAGAACATGCCACGTCGTGTTTGCGCATTCGACGTTTTAAAATCTGGCAGAGTCCCATCGCAGCTCTTAAAATTTGAAATTTTAATTTCCGATTTCTCCGATAAATTTTGAATTTCTCATGGGGAGTTTCTCTCATATCTCCTCTTTCTTCTGTTTCCCTCGTTTTCACTCCTCCTGAAAGCAAAAGTGAAGTGATAGACGTGAGAAAAAATTGAATCACAAAAGTGAAATTCTCCTTAGAAATTTAAGCTTATAGTTAGGCAAAGAAGCCATAAAATTCACAACACTTTAAAGTAGAATTAATATAATTTTAAGTGTCAATCACATTGACCTTTACTGTCTACTGGACATTCAAGGCCAAGATGACCAAAGGTCACATGATAAGAGGACGAGCGTGCTCTGGACATGCAGTAGCCTGGCTAGAGAGCAGCGCAAGTCAGTCCGCATCTCACTCTCGAGCAGAGCCCACCTTCACTCTCTCCTCTCTAAAAAGTCTCTTTAAAGTCCAAAGTCAATCTGTAAAAGTTTAAGTTAGTCAGTCAGGTCAAAGGTCAATTAGTCATTTAAGTCAATAGTAAATTCAGTAGGGTCATTCCTTAATTTAATAAAGATTCCAAAAACTTGACCCCTCTCTTTTCTCAACATCATTTGACCCACAAACACTTATAGTTTTCAGCTTACTTGAAACAGTTCTACATAAAACACTAAACTCTTCTCATGGGCATCAAAGGAAAAGTAATGGGAAGAAGGTACCGGAAGTCAGCGGTTATTTGCCAATTATCGGTCATCTTCGTCAGATGATCCGCAACCCTCACGTCTTCATTGAGAGCTGCTACGCCAAATACGGGAAGATTTTCATGGTTCGCCATGAGGAAAAGAAAGTTGTGTTTTTGTGCAACAGTGAAAATCTGCCTAAGTTTTGGCATGCTGACGAGTTGAAACTCTCATTCTACAAATTCATGGCAAACATAAATGCATCGTTTTCACAAACAATTCCAAATCGAGTAGCAGTTGCAATACCATTTATCAAAAAAGCAATTATTGGGCGAACGAATGAGTTAGTAGAAAAAAGTATTGGTCAAATGCATAAAGCCATGAAAAAATTAATTAGGCGAAAAAATTCTGGTTGACGGCTCTATTAAAGTTGATGTAACTGAAATGTTGAACGTCACGTTTCATCCTGCCGTATTTGACATTCGTGGGAAAGTTTGCAACATATGTTACGAAAGGTTGAGTCAAAAAATTAGAACATAATACGAATGGCGGAGAACCGGAACATGTGAAAATATCTGCATTTGTTTGAGCACCGTTCCCAAGTGCATCGCTTAGTACTCCATAAACGTATACTAGTCCGCCAATCTGAAGCCCCAAAGCATTTACCAACATGTTCAAGGAAAGATTGCTGATCTCAAAAAGAGCATCAGCGCCGTCCATGACACCGTTTGGACAATCCGTAATCCAATTCTGCATAGTGTCAGCTAGGAACTGAGCAGGGCCGGCTGCACCGCTGATGCTGAGGTTAGCATTGACGGAACTATACAAAACTCCTCCCACTCCGCTCCCCCAGTTGTGGAAATAGGTTGCAAATGCGTTGAAATTTTCGAACTTTAAAACTGCATCATCATGGCATCATTTCGACCTCTGCACCTTGGAGGACAGGAAATTGGAATAAGAAGGGAAGTCAAACACTTAGGACGCTAAGTTGTTGCAGGAGCTT
Organism: Bilobella braunerae; assembly: GCA_034694865.1. NCBI lineage: Eukaryota > Metazoa > Arthropoda > Collembola > Poduromorpha > Neanuridae > Bilobella > Bilobella braunerae. Next base: position 2,094 of record JAQFYP010001027.1, on the reverse strand, counting down.
GCACACAAAACTACTTACTTCATTTTTTTCATTTTTTTTAGTCTTGACTTGTCTCAAATAAAGGTCTCGAATTCAATTTTATTTCATCTTTGATTCGTTTAACACTTATTAAAACTTATTATGAAATGTCTATAAATTGAATACAATAATATAAGTGAATGGCTGAAACTGTCGCATTAAAGCCTTATGGAAAAAAAATGGTCTTAGAAAACAAATATAGCATTTGCACACTTTCTACTACCATTAAATGATGGTGAGTGCATTGATGTATGTCCAGGCAAATTTATTTTGAAATTTTGCACGCCCTGGAAAACTGGGTCAAGTATTGAAAGTTTTTTCAAGCAATAACATGATGACGTTCAAGTTTGCGGCATGGCATAAAAAATAATTTTGTAGAAGTGTGCGTTGTTATTAATATTAAGCTGCAGAATATTAAGATTTTCTCTTCAAGTCAACAACTAAACTTAAATATAATTCGTTCGACGTACAGCGCTCGTGACGCTTTGCACAATTTACATATTTTGCGCAATTCAACAATAGCATAAGGCCACTCGAATAAGTAAAACCTCCCTTACTACAGAGATATATACCACTTGTCAGTAAGATACACGCATAAGCGCGCATTGCAAACACCAAGACAAGGTGGAAAAATTTGTAGAAGTAAAATTTTGAACAAAATTGCTATAGTAAACAAAACTACAAGGCTCTTGTGCATTCTGGTTTTATTTACCGAAATATAATCACAAAATGTTCCGTAAGAAGCTCATTATGTATGTATGGTTATTTTTTGTTTTTTTTTTATTTTTTATTTTACGAGAGGCAAAAATTTATTTGCATTACAAAACTTCAGCGAGAAACAATTTTTTTCAATTTTAGTTGTTCATGAGTAAGTTGTGTTGTAAGTAGACGCATCGAAATTTGGGCATTGTAAAAAAAAGATTAAGTCTATTTCTTTTTAACAGTTTAGAAACGGAGATTTGTATGTTGCCAGAATCGTTGTCATCAGTTTACGCAAACTTTGAACTACTAAAAATAAAGGTAAATCCGAAATATTAAAAATATATCTTCATATTGTGACCAAGGTCACATTCTAAATTTAAATATATACAAGTGTTCTATATTGCAGTTTTCAAGAGCAAAATAGGATATAACGTCAACAAAACTTATGACGCTGCAACTGAACCTCCGGCGTAACATGACGACGTGGCACCTTGACGGTGGTAATTGCGCATAAATGGTAGAGAAGCGGCGCGACACTTGGTTTTCAAGGACAATGAACACGGCCGTGGGCTGGATCACCGTTCACCGAATAAATGACAATTACTTTTCATTCTGCAACATTGGGTTACGGCGGCTCTCAGTACAGCATAACTGGATAAGGATCAAGGCCGGACTAAGGCAACTGTGCCTCCACGAACGATGTGTACTCAATTTCTAGGTGTACACCCAAAGACAAAAACATGTTATCTAAGCCAATTACAATTGGAGAAAATGACTTAACTACATCATTTGATTAGTAAATGATAAGCGGATAATTTAAAAAAAATTGCAGAATACGTATATTTTTCTAGATGTTTGCATTCTTTGTGATGTTTGATTTTAGAAGGTCAAAAAATATTTTTTTTTTATTAAATTTTATTGTTTTTTTTTAATTTTGTGTCTATTAATTTCTATCTCTATACTATGAAATCGTTCGTCTGTCCGTCGGTCCGTCTGTTTGACATCGATGCCTGCAAAAACCACTAGAGCTACAGGTAGTAAATTTTACATAGGGATTTGGTATGCAACTGCTGTGATTTAGGGCCAAACTCCGGGCAAATCTACTTCCGGTTTTTTAGGTTCAAAAGTCAAATGTCCAAATGCCCAAATTGCAACGTGTTTTTACTCAAACTTGCAAAGACCGCTGATGCCAGGGCCGCCATATGTGGTACTTAATCAATCAATCATTTTTATTGATATATGGCCAACCCAGATCAACATGTTAACATTTTTGTGTTAGATTACGAGAGTATAAGTTGGATTACAGTTACATTAATAGCTGAACACAGCATAAGTCCGCTTAAGTAGTATTAAAATTAATTGAGAAAATGGTTA
>JAQFYP010001026.1:0-17671 GCA_034694865.1 Bilobella braunerae | reverse complement strand
CTTACCAACCCCTCGATCGACAGCCACCCGCCTCCCCACCATGACCGGAACCCACAGTACCCACAGTACCCACAGTAACCACACATGTTGACGAACCCTTAGTGGAAATGTGAAAAAAATACAGTCTTAACAGTCCGCTAGCCAGATAATGTGGCTTAGTTTTTGTAAGATATGCCTAGTGGTAGCCTTAAATTCTAGAGATCTTGCATCCTTTTATTCTATATGTTGCGCGCTTGTGTTTAATATAATGGAAGGCGGAATTCGAAGGGGTTTTATTTTAAGCGTCTCCGATTTGCCTAATTTTAGGTTCTTGTTATACCCTTGCCCAGACGGCAAATATTGCCTCAAATATTTGTGGGTCACTATTCAAAACTATTCATTTTTTGTTCTCTGTCGGAGGATGAAAATTGAAAGACAATGTCTACAAACTTCTGTTTGCCGTGCAAGCAGACCTGTCAGATAATTGCAGAGGATTTTGGCGTTCACCCTTTTATTCATCTCGGTTGTATTGTGTTCCATGGGCTACACAATGTGGGCTTCCAGCTGCCCATAGCTCTCCAAGGATCTCATTTGGCATTCCCACAAAAGGGAACGGTGGTGTTTTGACATTTCTGCCTAACGGCTGCTCAAAATGTACAGGAGTGTGTTTGGTAGGAATATAATAGGAAAGACGCATTAGCATACTTGTATGCAAATGATGGTATTCTTTAGGATTACTTCGAAACTATTGGGAATTTGTTCTGCATTATTTTAAATCCGACAATCAATTCCTATGATGGTGGGATCTTCAAGAGCTTTAGCAAAAATAGAGAAAGTTTTTGTAAAAAAAAATTTTTGGAGAACGTTACATATTAATATCGATAGTGTTCGATTTTTCGCACTGATAAATCTAAAAATTGAAGTTTAGGACATCGCTGAAAACGCTGATGTCGGATTTTGCTGGGTTTTGAACCTTTTTTATTTTACGATTAGTTAGGTAATTGATCAGATATTAATTGAAATCAAAACAGCTTTTAGAAAAGGTGAGTTAGGACTTCGGAAACAAAGTAAAAAATATAATGATTTTTATATATCCTCAACTTCAAGTATGATGGAATTTTTTGGTGCCACCTTCCCAAATTAAGACAAAATTCTGTATACCACCCTAAATCGATAAAACAAGCACTTTGAATTTAATGTATGTTTCCAAAATTTGACTGTAACATAGAATTGTATGTCACTCGATCAAAAAATTCCACCTATCATGTGTATGAAGAATGAATTCTTAATTCCACTTTTCTCAGTTCTACTTTAAAAACTTAATAATTAAAATTTAAAGTTTATTGTGTTCAAAAGGGATATGAGAAGTGGTGAAGTGTTGGCACTCTATAGAGTTTTGAAGACCAAAACTCCAACTTAGCTAGTTTTTAAGTAGTACTTAATGTTCCACTTTATATAAACTAACTAACCATACACAATTTCAATACCTCGTAGACAAAGGATTTCAGAAATGCTTTCTCACAAGACCTGGAAATCTGTACTCGTCACATTTGCGGCAGGTTTTAAATGGAGAATATATAGTTTCAAATTTGTTAAGCGAGGGCCGTACTATGCTCTTGAGCAAGCAAGTAACAAACTGCAGTATCAAGTAGTTATGGCCATTTCAACCATGTTAAACATAATGTTCGGAATTTTTTTGGTGATATTGGAGTACTATTTGCCCAGCCGAAATTTTCAAATTCTTATTCTTGGTGTCTACGCAACTTTAATTCTACTCATTGTCGCTCTTGTATGGAATTTTAGCCTCATACAAGAAATTGCAAGTGTCGGGTTGCAATTCTTGGGAACTCAAAAGTACTTTCGTATGTTACAACATAACACTTATTTATCAAAAGCAGGATTTTGCGTTAATTTTTTGTTTAATTTTGTTTTTTTTATTTTTTTGTTTTGCGCCAACTAAATTATTTTCTAAGCCTGTCAAAGACACGTCGAACGACACGTTCTAGAACAAGTCAGCAATAAACGTCTCTTCAGAATTAGAGGCCCAGGCTTTGCTTAAAAAATTAAAAAAAAAAACAGAAACAAAAAAGGAAACTGGCTGGGCTCGAACCCGTATCATTCGAGTCTCTAGCTTTTCCCTTTGGTCAAATGTTCTACGTGTGACAAATTGTCAGAAAAGGCTTGGTTTTTATATTTGATCACAACCTACCGCACAAAATTACCTTGATAGCACCTCAACCGTAAAAAGCTAGCATAATGACGATAAATTTGCCTGACTGTCTTGTTGTGGTTCGTTGTGTTGCCCAGACAGCAAATATAGCCTCGCAAAATTTCGGCTCATTGTACGAAAATAGCAGTAAACTAGCATTTTTATGAAATTTTGGTTTCATATTTAGATAAGCAGACCTCGCTTCCAATTTGTTCAGAATGCGATGAGTATGAGCTTATCTTAAAAGTTGTCAACAAGTGTTTTACATGTGTTCGCACAATTGTTGTACCACTATTCATATTTTGGTTTCTTATTGTTGGAAATGGAATTAGAGACATTTTGTACCAGCAATTGTTTGCGAGTCTTTCAGAACTACAAATTTTACCGCAAAGAATTTTGGCTCACATCGTTGTTTTTAGCTCAGTTTTCTTGGGTTCCATGGCTTATCTCTATGGTCTCTTTGCGGTTTTTATGTTTATCAATTGTGCCCTATTGTATACAAATGCGACACGACTCTGGATGATAAACTTGCGGTAATCGAACAAAATACAAACTGTTATTTGCAATCGTTAATTAAAAAAGAAATAACAAAAATATTTTTAGTAAACTAGCTGCTGAAGTCGACGAAATAGGTCCGAACTTCGAACGAACATATGTTTGTCAGCAGGTCATGAACGCTTTTGCAAATGACGTGTTTTCTGGAGCCGTCGAAGCAATAATGTACTCAGGAATTTTCATTGTTATAATTGCGCTCTATGTCCTGGTAAAGTATTCTGCAGGGACGTATTTTCTTGTTATGTATTTTGGGCTATTTACCGCAGCCGTCGCTCCGTACACAATCAAAAGTGCAGTTTTCCTCGCTAGCACTTGTCACATTGCCTCTCACAACCTGTGTCAGTACGCTGCACAACGTGCAATGCCACACTCGATTGAGCACCGATTTTGGAAAGCTCGAATGCCAATTACAATCTATGTGGGACAACACTTTGCATTGGACTCAAATTCTTATGTTCTCACCATATTCGGCGACATCATTCTCAAAAATGTTGTCACTTTGCTAATTGGGTTTTAAAAAATCTCAATACTATAAAACAAATTTTTTAACTTGCTAATGTTCTGTTATATATTAACCCGCACAAATGAGAAGCGTATGATAAGGAAAGAATAATCTCACAAAATTATAATTGAAGTCTACTAAACCTTAAAGATGGGCACCGTCTTTATTTTATACCTTAAAATGGATAAATATTTTTTTTGTCTTAGGGTGGACGTCAGCCCCCGAGAATAACTTTCCCCACACACATATTCAAGCCCTTATAGCTAATCGTACCAAAGCGCCCAATAGTTGGTTGAGGATTATCCCTATTTCACACCATGTATTTGTGTGCATGCTCCACTGTTGAGTAGCCACGTCGTTAAGTTTCGCTGGCAAAACAGTGTTGCTTCCCAATTTGTATCAAAACTTAGCCTCAAGTAGCGGAAGCGAAGCGAAAGCTACTTGATGGTTTCGTTTTGTCTGTCCATCCGTCTGTCAGAGTATCACAAACTCAGGAACGTTATCTCAGGAACTACCCAACATATCTCGAAGCGGTTTTTGGATAAATGTTCCTTAATATCCGACCCAGACCAAGTTTATTGTAGTTTAACCCTAAGTGACCCCTATGAGGGTCAAAGGTCAAGGTCAAAGATATCATTCCATGACAACATTGAAAATGATCTCTATAAAAAAATTTTCTCTTATATAGGGAAACAACATTTGTATAAGACACTTTTCTCCGTGGCCCTCCAATGACCCCCAAAATGACCCCTTGAACTCAAAATGACATTTCAAAGTCAAATCCTACTTTTGCACGAAAAGTTATGATGGTTTAAATGACCCCGCAGAGCCTTCTTGACCCGGAAATGAGCTCGTGACCTCAAAATGACCTTACAAGGTCAAACCATACTTTTACATGAATCAAAAAAATATGAAGTTGTAAACCAGCACAGAGCCCCCCTTGACTCGGAAAAGACCCTTTGACCCCAAAATTACCTTTCAAATTCAAGCCCTGCTTTTGAATGAGACAAAGTTATGATGTTGTAAACCACCCAAGAGCCCCCCTTGACCCGGAAATAACCTCATGATCAAAAAGGCCTTTTAAGTTCAAGCCCTACTTTTAAATGGAACGAAAAGTTATGACGTTTTCGATGGCCCCCGCAACCATCTTCACCGCAAAGTGACCCCTTAACCTGAAAATGACATTTCAAGGTCAAATTTTACTTTCGCATGAAAGGAGATGTTATGATAATCATGATAACCACAGAGGCCGAGTTCACAAAGAAATGACCCCTTGATTTCCAAAAGAAAACCCTCGGCATCTAAAGTTTTGATTTCCAATCTAATAATTCTAATATTTTTCTAATGTCTAATGTAATCGAACTAGTTTTATTACGCTACTTGGTTGACCGTTTTAACACGGTTTATTATTAGAGAATGTGATTCAAGTATGTGTTCTCATTAATGCGTGTGAACTAAACAACTCTTGTAATGCTAAAAACATTGTCTTTAATAAGTAAAACGTATTCAAAGAATTCTTTGCAAATGACGTGTTTTCTGGAACCGTCGAAGCAATAATGTATTCCGGTATTTTCATTGTTATAATCGCTTTCTATGTCCTGGTAATTTATTCTGCAGGGACATATTTTCTTGTTATGTATTTTGTTCTTTTTACCGCAGGCGTCGCTCCGTACACAATCAAAAGTACAGTTTTCCTTGCTAGCTCTTGTCACATTGCCTCCAAGAATCTGTGTCAGTTCGCTGCACAACGTTCATTGCCATACTCGAATGAGCAGCGATTCTGGAAAGCTCAAATGCCAATTTCGATCTATGTGGGAAAACATTTCAGTTTGGATGTTCTACAAATTCGGCGATATAATTCTCAAAAATGTTGTGAATTTGCTAATTGGGTTTTAAAACAAATTTGGTCACCTGCTGATTTGCGCATATATAATTTCGTAGGCGTCTTCGGCGTTGCTTACCAATTTGTATAAAATTGTAGCATTTTTTATTAGAAAATGTGATTCAAAAATATATGTTCTACTCAATGCATGTGAATTAAATAATTCTTGTACTCTTACAAATATTGTCTTTAATAAGTGAAACGTATTCAATGAATTCTTTTTGGAAAATGCACACTTTGTTGAGCTGTTTCCCATCAATCCAAAACTATTTCATTTCACAAAAAAAAGATTGATAAAATAAAGATGTCCACCTCTGGCAATGAACTTAGTACATGTGAGTATTTAAAATATTTTTCGTTTCTTTCACTTTTGTTTAGCAACATTAAAGTGGCAAGGAAGGCAAAATCTGTAAAGATACCGACGTCACATGCAGACTATGAGGGCCATCCGCTTTCAGTGCTAGCTAGAAGGCTTAAAAAAGCATTTATAGAATTAGGTGGAAGCTTATAGTTTAAAATGTTTAGTGGAATTCGGCTAACAATGCTGCTTTCAAAAGAAAGTAATAACCTGACCAAATTTGATACCTTCTACTTCCATAATTAAATCATGCCTTCAAAAATGAACAATACAATATTCATTCGCCTAACTATTGGTAAAAGAGCGTTATTTGAAATTCCCGCAGAGGGGATGGTCAACATGAAAGGAAGGGTAGGGATGTTGTAAAAATTAGGAGCTCATTAGCATAGATGTCGTCATTAAGCGGGCACAACAGACTATCCGTAACATTCCAATGTTTTGCCGGCATAGTCCACAAAAGGGGACACCAACCTGCACTCACGTACGGCAGTAGCTTTCGCCTCATAACCGTAGGTACATATGCATATGAGGGCAGTCTTTAGGATTACATTAACACTGTCGGGAATCCTTATCAGGCCATTTGCATATCCTCTGTCTCTGTATACCTGGTTCACGGAGATACGGGCTTACACAAGGTCAGAGGCAAACTAATTTCTTCAAGGGGAAAACCAAGAGCAAAGACTTTTTTTTGGCTGATTTGAACCCCCGTTCTCATGCTGGCTGGTGGAGAGAAACTGAAGCTCTAACCATTTGGCCAACCCGCCAACAGATAATCACCGTAGTATTTTTCCTGATTTGGACCTAATTCCTCCAAAATTACGCTCCAAATCATACTTGTAGTTTTACTAATTTTTATTGCATTAATTCAATGTTTTTCTGTTAAATTAGGAATTGGGAAGTAACTTTCTAATTTCCATTTTGTTTGCCAATGTATAATACTTTATAAAAATTATAAAAAAAAATTCTATTATAAATTTGAATTCAGTTCAACAAAATCTTTTTATGGTTGTAGCTCCCTATGTTAGTGCGTGAAATAATATTTCCATTGTAATTATTTACAGCTAGAATTAAAAGTTGACGAGTGCTTTGCTAAGATTCCGCTTTAGTAGAAAAAAAAATATGTGACGGGTTTGTGTAGGCTACTTAATTCAACTATATTAAAGTTTATTTTATTTAAGGCTCACCCATATCAACAAGTACATGCTCGTTTAATAATACGTAATGCTAGCTTGTTTTTTGTTTAAAATAAAATACAAATGGATTATTCTAAATTGTTAAAGGTCAGAATTAAATAAGTTTAAAATCAAAAGTCAGAATCGGAAATTATCCTTCATTTGCTTTTCTAGTTATTCCTATTGGTACAGTTCCACCACCCGGTTGAGGAAGACATGTAGTTTCCTGGTGTGGAATGCACAATGTAATCTGTTATGTTTGACCCTCATATACTATTGATAAATGTGTTCTCGCCATTTCTGTCGCCGTCGTTGGCTCCGTTGCCTATTTCAAGCTGGTTGATTTCGTGCAAGGTGTTAGCGCCAGCAGTTCTTGTATTAGCATTCCCCATTATAATTTGGTATTTGAATTTTTTGTTCATGCTAGACGTAGACATTCCTGTAGCTTTGCTTTGTAAGAGTTACCGTCTAATAGATGGAAAAATTATAGCAATATTTTTAGTTGGCGGGTTGACCGAGTGGTTAGAGCTTCAGTCTCAAAGTTTTGTTCTTGTATAGAAGTGAAATAATTATATCATTACAGTCATTTTTGGCGCCAATTAGCCTCCAAAAGGCTGTCCTCTCTCGCATTTAGAAGCCGGTACTGTTCAGAGGTTATAATATGTGCTCAGATTTACATTTTTTATTTTTTCAGATGTTGACATTGTTTCTGCGAGACTGAAGATTGTCGGCTTGATGAAAAGTAAGTCATTAAAAAGTAAGGAAGATATACTCCGTAGTCCATTAATATTATAGAAATTAAAAGTAATGTTAGAATTTTGTACAGAGCGGGGTTGCAAACGGTTGATACTTGGTTGTTATGGGCTTCCGGCTACTACAGTGGCACGCGGAAAATTGCTTGAAGTAGTAATGTGGTTGATAAGCCTTACATTTTTAATGCATTGGGCCACTCGATGCTCGATAGTCCGATGCTCTACCCTAGATTCGCAACCCGTTTTTCGTTTCTAGTTTCAACCGTTAGGTCCTCAGTGATAGAAATACAATACACCTTAATTCTGAGCTTTATCCTGAAGTTTAAGACTTGGTTTTGTGTTTCAATCGATTGAAATCTAACTTTGATAGGGTTGCATAGGCTATTAAATAATAATTCTCGAAACCGAAATGATTTAACATGAAATAAAAAAACTTGAATATCAAATCTAATATTTAATGACTATTTATAATACATGACTAAGTATAGGATTGGAGCACTTTATCCCCACTTGACAAACATTTACTTTGCCAAGTTTTTTTTCCGCAAATAGTGTCGATAGAATACTTTTTTATTATAATTTATTAAAACAAAAGTTGACGACCACGAACCTCAATAAAACAAATTTTTAATGATATTGCCTGACGACATTTAGCGTTCAAATATTACAACAAATAGTGAGACTGTGAGGTTGCACATTAGTTTTAGAGTAGTTGCGGAACTCAGGAACAAAGATCAGCTTCGGTAATCATATATCCAAGCTAAAAAGTAAGTTTAAATGCTAGAAGAACCAAATGTTCATTAATTTTTTTTTGCATTGTCTAATTTCAATTCAAAGTTTTGTAATTATGCGTTTTAGCCCGAGCATGGGCTTATGTGATCACCATTTTGTCTGTCTGTTTGAAGAACGCTAGCGGGCAAATCACGTGTCATAGCTTCCCCAAATTTTGCACACAATATTTTTGGAACATTAGAAAAACTAAGTTCAAAAATGGGTATGATCAAACCATCCTGCCATGGAGTCCCGGCCAATTGTGTATTGTAAAAGTGTTCGTGTAAAAAAAAACACTCTTAAATATTGTTTAAATATTTTTGTAATACTATGGTAATACTATGTGCGAGAAACACAAGGGTTGCCATGGTTATAAAAATCTGGAATTTTGAAACCATTTTAGTACAACCCAAGGCTTACACGACTGATGACTGACGAGCCAGGGTTTAGTTATACCGGATTAGTGTCAAATTGTTTTTTTTTTCAAAATTGTATTTTCTGTTTACAATTATTCAAAACTGTTAGTTATGTACAAACTCATTCTGTTCTAGCGTTCATAACAGCTGTCTGAAAACGGTTCATCTGGTTATATATTTTAATTATTCAAATGTTATGAAAAAAAGTGATGTGACACACCTCACAATCTAACTACTCGTTTAAAATTTATGTAGAAATGCTTGTGCCGAAGTCTACTACTTGATTTTTTTTATGTAAAATAATGAGACACCCGCCAACATGTGGACTATTTTTTCATTATTATCTTAGGACCCATTTTAATACTTCGCAGCGAAAAGAAAATGTAGCCAATAATTCTTGAAGTATCTGACAAGGTTTATAACATCATTACTCAACAACTACGTTAGAAAGGTGGTTGAAATGATTTCTCGACAAAGTTGGAAATTTGTACTATCCACTTTCGACGCAGGATACAAATGGAAAATATATTCTTTCAAATTGAAGTGGCAAAAAGGGTATTACGTTATTGAGCCTTCAAAGAACTTGGTGCAAAGAAAGGTGGTGATTGTCATTGCAATTCTAGCAAACATAATCGGAGTAATAATAATCACGAGAGCGAAACTCCTTACCACCAACTACAATTTTCAAATTTTACTATTATGCACTGACGTAATTTTGTTACTCCTTGTTGCTGCCTTACTCTGGAACTTCAAATTTATACATTCAATTGCAACACTTGTATCACAATTCTTGCTTGTCCAACGATATTTTCGTAAGTCATGAGGCATATGTTGCTTATCAAATGGATGAGTATAAAGGTATCACTTCTACGTAAAGATTTTAAAATCATAAAATAACGCGGGCATTGTGTTTATCCAAAGGTTGGGTTTGTAATTGTGACTTTAATCACTTTTTGTTACATCCAGAAATTTGACAATATCTATTTTTCTGTTTTGGGGGTAAGGAAGGTTCGTTATTAAGGATGGTTATTATGGTTATTATATATATATAAGCGCTATTTTTATAACTGAAATATGTAAGTGACCGGAGATGTAATTTTTATTCACTAGAGTTCAAGAGAATTTTTTTTATAACGCATCTTATCACAAACAGGACGCTTTTTTCATCTTCTGTTGCAATCCAGCAGACGAGGGTAAAGTACCTCAAAAGAGTGTTCTTCCTTTTCTTAGTTGTTACAAAATGCCTACCTGCTTCTTACACAGTGCCAGAGATTGGCATCGTTTTTTATTTATTTTTTGATGTAGAAGGTTAAAGATATGGGCAAACCCTGTCCTGCGATGGGTTTGGTTTGCTAGTAAAGTCTCAGCGTTGTGGATGCGGCTAATTAATTCATAGCTAACACCTCCGATCCTCTAAAAAACCCACATAGGGGATCATAGGGGAATTACGAAGAATCCCTAATAGGGGATCACGCGTAGTATTCGATATTATTTAGATCCGGTATTTGACCTCGCCATGACCCCTAGAATATACTCCCGCGAGCAACTTAAACAATACTCAATCTGTTGAAGCGTTGTAGGTTTTGCAAAAGAAACAACAGGCGGACAAAGAACTTTTCATAAAATTTCTTATCCGCTACGTAATTAACTAAATAACGTATTCCTTTATTATTTCCTTTTCAAATTACACTTTTAGTAGAGGTTGATGTCCCTCGAGACCCGTAAATCAGTGTCTAATTTCCATATGTCTGCTACTTGACCGCACCGTTTTATCAATGTTTTACTATTTTTACTTAGATAAGAAAAAATTGATTGATTTGATTTATTTGACAATTGGCTATGCCCTAGTCAACATATACTGAGATCCTTAGAGTAACATGTTTGATTACTGAATTAAAATTACTGTTATTAAAAATTGTTTAGGTAAGGAAACATTACTCCCTCTACTTTCGGATACTGACGGGTATGAGTTGCTCTTCAAATTTGTTAATAAAAGTTTCTCTTATGCTCGCCTAATACCGATACCATTATTCTTTTTGTTCGTCGCCTTTACTCAAAATGAACTTAACGATTTGGTGTACCTGACTGGAGAGGATGTATTGCGACATATGTATATTGTGCCATCCCCAACTTCAACTTACATATTTGTGTTTAGTTTTATAGTATTTGGCGTTACAGCTTTTATCTACGGCCTCTTTGCACTCTACATGTTCATTAACGTGGCACTACTTTATACAAATGCCACTCGACTCTGGATGCTACAATTTCAGTAAATTCAAAACAAAATGTTACAACATAGCGACACACAGTAAACTACAATATATTGTTGTTTTTAGAAATATGGCTAGCAAAGGCGAGGAAATCGGGAACGTAGTCGAGAAAACATATGCATGTCAACAGGTGCTGAATGCCTTTGCAAATGACGTCGGAGCCGGAGTAGTAGAGGCTAACATGTACTCGGGAGACTTAGTATTAATAATGTCTCTCTTTGTCGTATTGAGGTTTTCAAAAGGAGCGTACATTATACTACAATTTCTTACATTGTTGACTGCAATTCTGGCATCCTACTATCTCAAGTGTGCAGTTGAGCTCGCTACCACTTGTCACATTTACTCGAACAAACTTTGCCATTTTGCAGTAACGCACACAAGGCGGAGCCCCTATAAACGTCGCTTTTGGGAGTCTCGAACTCCAATTACAATCCACGTTGGCATGCACTTCAAGCTCAACTCAAACACTTATGTTCTTACTATCTTTGGCGACATCATTTTGAAAAATGTTGTAAATTTGCTTATTGGATTATAAATATTTCAAAATTGTGATACGTGACCTGCATTTTGATGCACAAACATATTTTCGAATACATATGTTCTCACCATATACAGCAGTAGCATTAATAAAGCAAACAATTGCTTAAGCAAAATTAATTTGTTTGTATTATATTTCCAAATGTGAGTGCAACTTACACGCTATTTATTCGCGATAATAATTCTCTTTTTTTTTGCCTATTATTGATTATTGATTTACCAATGAGAGCTCTGCGAGTTTGCCCGCGCGTACGAAATACTGTAACATCATTTGTATAACAGGATTCTTTTCACGTCAAGCCTCAATTGCATTTCAACGGTTTGCTACTTCTATATACATCTGGCCTCCACTAGGAGAGCTTTACAATTTTGTTGATTTTTTCAAACAAACCCATTTTAGGACAGAAGGTTGCGAAAATTAAAGCTAAAAACCTCCTGTCCACGAACGGGCTTGTTTGGCTTAAAGTACGGGCGTCTTTGCTATTAAACTTGTCGTAATAATTCACTCTACCTAATAAAAAAAAAGCGGTTTTCAAAACAAAAATACAATCAGTAGTACTTATGATTATACTATATTATACATTATTTTCACGTTAAATGGAATTACAAATATTTTTTTATAATTAGTTTTGCTAAAAAAAGACTTCCTATTCAACGTCATGGTTCCACTCCGCTGAACGGGTTTATTTCAACCCGTAACTTAACAGTCAACTGAAATTAAGTTGTAAGAAGTAAGAGCTTTTCAAATGACTTAATAGAACATACAAGAGGCTGCTTGTATTTTCTTTCCGTTTAGTGATAATTAAATTATTATTTAAGTGCCTACTTTGATGCCTTTGATAAAGTTGAAGGAGTTAATGCGTTTTAGCACTTAAGTCTTATTACTCTGTTGAAAACAGGGTAATAAAATGTCAGATGTCTGTTCCAGTATTCATTTAAGTACCCAAATGCGTTTTTCCTTACCTAACTCGGGTGAAGTAACTAATTATTATTCCAAAACATACTATTAGAGGCCCGGCACCTACATAATGACATACCATTTTTACCGTAAATCTCAACTATATAAGGACATGCAATTATTACCGCAAATCTCATATTAGAGGCCCCACACCTATAAATGACATGCCATTTTTACCGTAAATCTCACAATAGAGGCCCGACACCTATTTAAAGACATACCATTTTTACCGCAAATGTCATATTGGAGGCCCAACACCTATTTAGTGACGTACCAATTTTACCGTAAATCTCATATTAGAGGCACGACACCTATATAATGGCATACCATTTTTACCGTAAATCTCATATTAGAGGCCCGACACCTATAAAATGACATACCATTTTTACCGTAAATCTCATATTGGAGACCCGGCAACTATTTAATGACATAGCATTTTTACCGTAAATCTCATAGTAGAGGGCCGGCACGTATATAATGACATACCATTTTGACTGTAAATCTCACATTGGTGGCCCGACACCTATATAATGACATACTATTTTTTATTTTAAATCTCATATTGGAGACCCGGCACCTTTATAATTACATACCATTTTGACCTGAAGTCTTGTATTAGAGGCCCGGCACCTATATATACTTTTTTTTAACCATAAATCTCATATTAGTGGTCTGGTACCTATAAAATGACATACCATTTTTATTGTAAATCTCATATTGGAGACCCGGCACCTACATAATGCATAGACATAAAATTGTTATAATAGACTCTGCATCTCTGTAGGAGAGATAGGAAATAACAAGGGCCCATGTTAAGAGGTCCCAGTAGCTTTTTTGTTGATTCACAGCTTCGTTGCCTTGAATTTTACAAATTTAATTTTTAATTTAGGCAATTCCAAATTTCTAAATCCTTTTATTTCTGCAGAAAATAATCAATAATCTTAATTTCCATTAAAATTAACTAAGCGAGTTAATTGCCTTCTGAGCGTTTGGGAGACGACTTGCAGCGTCGTTTCTTGGCCAAGTGTCTAAATCGTATAAAAGCATAGGCTATAACAACCTTTTTAAGTAGAATGTACACATGATTGGAAAGCGGTGTATGATCGTCCTCATCTCGATTCGGAGGTCTCGAAACTCTTCTGATTTCAGCGCTTCATTCATGCACTTCTGTAGAACTTATCTGCTTCAAATTGTTGCATTCTGGACTTTCTGTGCTCGAATCGTTGATTCCGTGATTCGGCTCGAATACTGCGATGTACACTACGACTTTACTTTCTCGACGTTCTGACCCTTGACACCTCCTTCCAATTTTGTCAGAATCACTGCAGGGTCTTGACATTTTGAAATTTCACTGCGGTTCTGATTAAGTTTTTGTTCTAAAGTGGCTACTTTAGTTTGCAAAATTGTGTTCGCTTTCTCGAGATGGCATGCTCTAGGTGACGCGTGAGGTTAATTGCCATTGGTTTCCAATGCCAAGGCAAGATAAGAAAGAGGTGGTTGTGTCGTGTCTGCTTCGGTCTTAAATCTTAAAAGGTCAAAGAAAGTTAGTCTCAGGGGTCAATCTAACCTTGTCTCGTCTCTGTAAATTTTTACCGGAAGTAGCTGATGCCTGTTGTCTTGTTTTGGCGTCGACAGTTTTTGACAATGCAGGATCTGCGGTCCATTTCTTAAGTGGCAATTAAGTTTATACTACAATTCGTCATTTCGTAAGTCAATCAATTTTGAAGAAGGTTTTTGAATTCGGCGTGGAATTTCAAAAATAACATTTACAAAATCCCCTAGACAATTTCGCCAAAATCAACAGAAAAGCTACTAGGATCTCTTAACACGGGCCCCACTGGTTAAAAAGTTGCAACATCTATTATTAGCAATATAGCAAAAATCGATCACGCGTATTTAGGAAAGAAGTTTGTAAGGACTTCTTTGCTTATTAAGAAGTATTAGCAATTTTTAAATATTTTGAAAGGTTTATTCGAAAGCAAAAATACAGTGAATTGCTAAACCCTTTTACAAAATTGTTCACTTTATAAACCCAAATTTGTATAATCCTAGCAACCCATTTTGTTTGTTTGTTTCTACTTGACCAGAAACAACAAAATTGACATGACTTCTTCTTTGGTTTCAAAACCGTATCTAAAATGTGCACAAATTTGGTTAACAAATTTTATTTAAGTGTGCATTTTTGACATCCCCCTTCTAAATCAAAATAATTTTACCTTGACCTTTGACGCCCAAGGGATCAAACTTTATCCTCAAACTTAGCTTGCAAATTGTCCAAAAAACCATGTGTGCCAAATTAGCACACACTGGGACATGTGGTTTGTCCGCCAGCTTGTCTCGGACAGACAGACAAACAGTCACAATGATTGCATAAGCCCTGGCTCTGGCCAAAAACTATTGCTACCGTAAAGCCAAACACGCACTCGCAGTGCTTGGAGTATTTGCAGGCGATAGAATTTATTTCGTGCGACGCAAAACTTGTTTAAATATTAAAATAATATTAAATTAAATATCCTATTACATAAACATCTCTTATTCAATTAAGACGGAAGCGTGTGTGATAATAGGATGGTAGTAGGGGTGCGGATTTTTTTCTTCGCTATGAGCTAGAGGACGGGAATACACTCCCACAGACAATTTCACGTCGCAGTTGTCTAAGAAACCACGTTGCAAGGTGTATAAAAATCTAGAAAATTTCAAAATTCATTTTTCTTGCCCTTACAACTTACAGCAGCATAAAAAACCCATTAATTTAATATATCTACAAGACTGAGCAGTTGTGACTGATGAGTATAATTTATGCGCTAATTCTTAACGTATAAACAGAATGAAAAAAGAATAGAGCGGCAATTAACATAAGGGCCGTCCGGTTTTAATTAATTGAGTTTCTAAAAAACCATTTTAGTGTAATTCTGAAATATTTAGGCTTACAATGCTCCTTCGAAATACCGATTTCAGTTGTCTAAACCATTTAGTTACATAATTAAATAATGGAGACTTTCACCAAAAAGTATACTATATTCATTTGCTTGATTACTATTCAACATTTCGGTTTCCGAAGCACTTTTGCACTTTTAAGAAGGTAATATTAAAATTTCGATGTATTAGTTTTTAGTCAAATCCGCAACCTGAACCCCTGTTTCAGGTTCTGATCTAAGAGCCTTTATTATATGCCAAATTTACACAAATCCTCCTGGTTCCTAACCGTATATAAGCATATTCACAACTTAGCCGGTTCCTTGCATTGCCAAAATGTTATCTCGAGAAACTTTAAAATTCTTCCTAAAAACTTTCGACGCAGGCTATAAGTGGAAAATCTACTGTTTTAAATTTAGATAAAAAAGTACTATGTTCTTGAGCTTGCGAACAACATTACGCTATACAAAGCGACAAGTGTCCTCGCAATAATTTTCCATCTAATCACCGTGACATTTTACCTGACTAGCATCTATTTCACAAAAAATGACGCTATCATACTACTTGTAATTGGCGTTGACACATTATTTCTCTTTCTTGTTGTTGCCCTTCTTTGGTACTTTGCTTTTATGGCTGAACTTGCGTATGGCGTTCGGAGTTTTTTGATGAGCCAACAATACTGTCGTAAGTCACAATTCTCGAACTATCCTAAACTTGCAAGGACAGTTTGCGGTGAATGGGCTGTGGTCAGGCACACATTTTCCCCAGGAATGTCTGCCATGTTATGTTCTAACAGCAGCCCGTCTAGGTTAGGAGTAGAAATTGTACATAATGAAACATATATATAACGGAACCAAATAGCGTAATGTTTTCTTACGTTTTTTTTTAGGTAAGCCGTGAAGAAAATCGCTAAAATGTAATTTTTTTTAATCTAAAATTGTAAAATTGAGTAAAGTTGTATTACATTTGAATAAAAATTGTAGTTAATTGCAATTAACCATTAACAGAACTTAACGTTTTGAAAATTGGCGTTGACACATTATTTCTCTTTCTTGTTGTTGCCCTTCTTTGGTACTTTGCTTTTATGGCTGAACTTGCGTATGGCTTGCGGAGATTCTTGTTTAGCCAACAATACTTTCGTAAGTCACTATCTCAAACTTTCCTAAGTTTACTTTAAAAACTGTGGCAGTAAATGGTCTGTGATTAGACACATTTTACCCAGCAATGTCTGCCATATCTTAACAACAGCCCGTTTGGGTTAGGAGTAGAAATTGTACATAGATATTGGAACGGCACTAGCGTTATGTTTTCCAACGCTTTTTTGTAAGCCTTGAAGAACATCGCGGAGATGTATATCTAGATGGAAGTTTGGAAATATTAGATTATATTCACGCCTGACGGCTCTCTCAGATAATTAATGTATTGGATAATCAAAAAGGGCAATTTTCAATGTATTAGCATTGGAAGTCATTAATTTTCTTGCTAGTTAGATGTCTTTTGCTATCAATTTGACATTCCCGCAGAGCCGTTGGTCAACATAAAAGGAATGGTGGGGGTGTGGTAAAAAAGGAATAGGAATTGTATAAAATCAATTTTGACTAATTTGTAGTTGGCGGTGTTGGTCTAGTTGTTAGAGGGTCTGTCTCTCTCAAATAACCAGCGTGAGAGCGGGGGTTCAAATCCCCCGATCAGCCACAAAAAAGTATTTATGCTGTTGATTTTCTCATTAAAAGAATTAATTTGCCTCTGACCTTGTGTAATCCCTTATCTCCGTGAAGTAAGCATACACAGACAAAGGATATGGAAATGACCTGATAAGGTTTCCCAACAGTGTTAAGGGAATCCTAAAGACTGCCCTCATTTGCATAGAGTCACCTGCGGTTATCAGGCGAAAGCTACGGCCGTACCTCATGTCAGGTTGGTGTCCTTTGCCATTGTGCTTTAGGCCCATAAAACAGCGGAATGTTAAAGATGGTATAGTGTAATTAATAAAATAAACTAGGCATAAACTATTAAAAGTTTATGGATACGGGTTGAGCTGAGCAATATGGTGGTCAGGGAGGCAGACAAGTAGTAATAACGTTGTCATCCTTGATTCATAAATGAGGGGTTTTGTACATTAAACTCTACCTGTTCCTATCTTGAACTTTAATTGCAGTTTTATTACTTTAGCCTTACTTGGTTTACTAAAAGCAATGGAGTGAAGATCTTTGGATGAATTTATTTCCTTAATTAAGTCAATCAATCAATCAATCATTTTATTTGATATAAGGCACGCCCAGATCAACATGAATACGGGTAAGAGTATAATTAGAATTAAAATTTGCCGATTAAATTAATAGCTAAACATAGCATAAGTCCATTTAAGTACAATTAAAATCAAATGAAAAATGT
>JAQFYP010001025.1:0-17672 GCA_034694865.1 Bilobella braunerae | reverse complement strand
CGGTGGTCAAGCCCACGTTCTCTGTTGAGAAGAGAGCCTTCAGCCTCAATCCTCGGAACTTCCAAGTCAACTCACAGGCCGATATCATCCTCCCCTACTCACTTAGCACAAGCGCAAGCACGTTGACCAGGCCATAGGCAAATGCAAATGTCAAAGGGTAAGAAAAAAAGAAAAAAAAATACCCTACACTGAGGAAGAGGTTGCGATGCTCAAACACATTTTCCGGACAATGGCCACGTTCCAGGACGACGCACAGGGTGGATTCGTCAAGTCATGTGACCTTCTGCTCTACCATAAAACTGTGTGCTACCCGAGATCTCCAAAGCAGTATGTCCAATACATAGCCTCATTCCTAAGGACGACATGAGTTCGACAATGATCACCTTCCATGACACTAAACTGTATAAGGGCTAGGCAAGGCCTTCCTTGCCTCGGCCTGAAAGAAATGAAAAAGCCACCTTGCGGCGAGAGACGATGACCTTTTGCGGGCTCTTTGACCCTTAAAATGAGGGTTTATTGAACCCAAAACACTACAGACTACGATGGGGGGACTTAACTACGGCTAATGGCCACCTAAGGCCTAAAACTTAATCCAGCCTGAGGCCTGAAGGGCCATAACAATTAACTAAACCAAAAAGGGTTCATGACCCGACGAGACGCAGAGAACCTTAAGGGAAGTTCCTATCCAGGACCTACGCCTTTCCAGGCGCTGTGCACATTCCTGACACAAAAGCCTTTCCAGGCCTGAAGGGACAATTGGGAAGTTGACCGCTGACCTGTGGACGAGGAGGTGACGATGTCCAATGACTCGGCAGGTCGTGTGGCCAAAAGGAGAGCCAGAATCCTTCTGCTCCTTTTCTGCTTCTCTCTCTTTCGTCTGTCCAGGGCTTACTCCACCTACAAACACTTATGGGCACTCGCCCTAATTTACTAGTTAACTAATTAACTACGATTAACTAACCAGGGAGGATCATATCCTCACAACATGTTATTTCGGGAGCGCGCACGCGTCTGCAACACCGACGGAATGATAGACTTCCAGGAATTTCAATAGTTCGTCAAGACGTGCATCTCTCACGAACCTTAACTAGACGGCATTTCGTACACTGAATTTTTGGAACAGGCGGATACGAACAAGGACGGAAAAGTGAGCCTTGAAGAATTTGGAATCTGGATGGAAAAGTGCCTCAGCGAATGCAGTTGAACATTTAAAAACAATGTTCTAATTAAGAAGGGCTTAATTACATATTACAATACCACTAAATGCACTTTATTCTTCATATCATCTTTGTTCCAACAACTTCTTTCAAAAGCATGATTTAAAAATAATCACAAAAAATCTTAAAAAGTATTATTCTTGTTTTGAATTCAATAACACTACAGTTGAATTCAGTAAACTACTCGAGCCCAGTTTATCACGTTGCTATTTTTGCGCATGGACAGTCCAATAAAAACAGCCTTAGTTTCTCTTGAGGGTTGAGTACAGCCAATTAAAACACAAATTGCTGTAGAACAGTTCATACATTAGACGCGACGCTCTCTATTGAAAATTCATTATTTTACGAAAATCTGAGGAATCCAATTACGAGCAATATTGTTCTAGTGTTCTCCGCATACAGCACAGCGACCAGTGATGAGATTAAAATCATGTTTTGCACACGATAGAAGAGTTGTACAAGATTTTTTTCGTAGTCACTTCCTTTTGAAACTAAAAATTTATGCGTAGAAACGTGTAAATGAGTGAGTACAAGTACTGGTGAAAGAGAATTTATTTTATTGAATTAGGGCCATACGCAACAAGCCATGTTGTTTACAATAAAATTTGTGAACCTAGAAAATTATCTAAAAGAATTCTCGCCGTATTTATACCTGTCGTATCAGTTAATTAGCATTAAATTAATCAAAGTTTCCGTCTCTACGGTAATTGGTGAATTGAGAACAGTCGGATTATATAATGTTATTCATTACCTTGAAAAACATGCGCAAGGCCGTTCAAATTAACTAAAAATCAGAAGCGTCTTAAGGAAAGCAAAATAATACCGTGGAAAATATTTTCTAATGCACCCTTTGTTCAGTACTAAGAAAAATAATTTTGTTACGCCTTAGTGTCCCAAACATTCGTTATAAAATTATGCAAATAAGAGTAAGTAATTGTTCTTAAAAAATAATTCCGAAAAAACAATTTGATATTTTAATAATATATTATAAATTTATTTTAATTAAAATATTAAATAATTCATAAGTGCTTGGCTACTATGTAGTTAGGATTTGGTTTTAAAGTTATTTTTAAGTGAATTTCCAAGGGACAAGCATTAATGATTTACTGCTGATTGTGATAATGAAGGTGGAATCATGCAAACTGACAATTGGCGGAGGTAGTCAAATTTGGAAATTTACATATACAGGGGAGATCCAATCTCAACTTAGCATCTGAAATATTTGTAAATTTAAAAACACAAAAAATATTTTGCTCAGATAGATTTTGACAAGAAGCTTACTTCAAAAGCTTAAAGAAATGTGAGGGCTTGTGTCTCGTTGTGAAGGTATAAAGGTCAAGGGCAGGTGTTACTAAATTGTAGTGGTCATTTGCAGTGAAAATTTACAGCTACATAGAAACTTAAAAAAAAACTAAATTTAAAAACTTTAAGACTTTTAAAACAAAAACCAGTCGACCACTTTGTGACTTACAGCTTAACCATATAAGTATTTGTGTTAAATTTTTAACAAAAAAAGTCTCAAATAATCTTTTTAATTTAATTTGCATTTGGCTCTGTTTTAGCAACTTCAATTCAAAAAACGCCTTCAATTCAATTGAACTGTAAGCAAATTACATGTTATGATTGATGGACATAAATAGGAAGGCCATAAAATAAGGAGACATTAATTCTGACTCGTTTTTTAATAGTGCTTTTTATGGCCATTGGAAACGCTTCAGCAGTCGTTTTTATCACTTTGTAAATTGTAAATAAATTTTAGTGTTAATGGATCAAACACAATCAGGTAGCTCTTCGCTTCAACTTTCAAAGTAATTTTTGGCATGCTCACTTTCTGCCGCTAGTATGGACAGCATTCTTCAAATACGTGCATATCGTAATTTTTAAAACATAAAACTTAATTTGAAGTGAGAAGGAGTACTCTAAGTGCAAAAGTAAGAGCGCCAATAGTCGAGCAAGTCAAAACAGTAAGCTTTATAATTTCTAAAAATTACTGATTTATAGTAAAATGTATGCTAATTAATTTTTTATTTTGTTGCTGTTCCACTTACCACTTTGAAAAATTTTAGGCACCGAACTTTTGCACTGTTTTAGTATTTAACTTAAGTAAAGTTTTCAAATTTAGTTATTTAGCTTTGTCAATTTATTCAGCAATCCATTCACTAAAATTATTACATAAAATGTTAAACCTATAATTAAAATGATTTGTTGAATAAGCCCTTAACTGTTTTGCACGGGAGGTGTTGCTTGAGCTAAACAACTTTTCGAAAAATCAGAAGCAAATTAGCGTTAAAAACCTCTATTTAAAAAATTCTATTGCTTATTTTAAAGTTAAATGCTCATTCCACCATTCTGTTCAATTCTTAAACAGAAATGCAACCAACACACAACTTTCCGAATTCATTACGTCAAAACTTTTTTGACGGAAAAAGCTTATTAAAACTAAAGCTTACTTTTTAAGCTTTACTGTACTACAAATTTTTAAATCTGAAATATTGGCTTTACCTAAACTATCTTGTGTTTTATGTAAAGCATTTTTTTAAAGTAGTGGCGGAAATCAAGTGAAGCGAAATTCAACTAAATTCCCAATATTATTGCTTCTTTTTTGAATTTAGGAAACAATAGAAGCGAAGATGTTGGCATAGTGTTGACGTCACGTGGACAGCGGTCAGATTCAAGAAACTAAAAAATCCATAAAAAATTTGATGTTTAAGAAGAAGAAGGCCTCAAGACATATTTATGGCGCCTCAAGACATTTTCTAACCATCAGCGCGCCATTATTTGCTGACAATTGAAACAGCGTCCAAAGGAACATTGATCGTTAATAACTTTAACGTTTGTAAGAAAAAAAAATCGGTTTCAATTGATCGTGCCTAAAATGTCAAAATAACAAACAGCTAAGGGTAGGAATACCTCTGACAGAAACTGTGGGTATCTTCAAATTAATGAAAAATATTTCATCAATCCTGATTTGAATTTTTATTTTGTTTGTTTAACCATAAGGCTGGTGTTGTGTTACTTTTAAATGTTAACGGCATAGGCTAATGTTACAATTTTATTAGTGAGCTCAAGTACATCACACAGCGTTTATTGACAACGATTTGACTTTTAATTTGATTGGCGGCCATGTAATGGGTCATCTTATAGAGCATTTAGTTTCTTGTCTGGGTTTGCTCTGATAACTCAATAAAACAATAGCAATTGTGTTTTTCCCAAGTAAAGCGATACACCCCCAAAAAAGTTGATAATATAGAATTTTGAAAAATTTTTAAACAATGCAGGGCTTGTTAGTTTGTTTTAAGGTTTTTTTTCAAGTTATGGAGTTTTTTTTTGCTTTAGATTCCATTTTTGTATCACTAACTTTGCTCCATGGTTAAGGCATAAACATATTTCTTATTATCGCGGTGTATCGTTTTATGTGGGAAACACATATTATAGTCTTGGATCTGGTTCTACGAAATGAAAAACTCCTTGTTTATTTTATTCGAGCTGAATATGTTGTTCAGTAGTCGTTAAAGTTATTTAATAGCTTCTTTGTTAAAGGGAATTTACGAAGAGCTCTAAATTTATATCCCAAATTATGTTTCAAAAATTCTATGAATTTAACCCATCAAGGGTATTATGCGTCTTTGTCATATGTGTTCCAGATTATGGATTTACTAATTAACAGCATGATTTAAATTAATTATAAAGTTAAGATTGTTTCTTTTTTTGCAAGGGGTTATTCTGATTATTCTTTCGTCAGCTTACCGTTTGCATTACAGCATTACAGAAATGAATAACAACAGCGTATAATATATATATATATATATAATATAATATAATTTAATAACAACGTATAGCAGAATTCAGTCCTTTTTAAAGTTCATTAAGTTAGTATTACAATTAGAAATACAAATGATTCTACCGTTCCCTTTCCTTTATTAAAATTGGGAAATTTGTTTGTGAAATTGAGGACTTTCCTTTCGTATTGGTCCACCATTTCTTATACATACTACTGCTTCTGTACTACATAATATAAAATGATAAGGTATTTAATTTCCAAAACAACTTTCAAAGCCGAACCATTTCCGGTTAACTTAAAAGGAAATAACGTAATTATATTATAGTGAAATTTTATTTGGTGGATTTAAGTTGTTGGGGTTAATTCATGTCCTCCTCTACACGTAAAAAACACAATTTGTGATAGAAAGGGGCAATGGTTTATGGTCAACATTACTTCTATGGATGATGCATTTCCTAAGGAAACTCTTGTTTTACAGGCACCTTCCACATATATAGTGTCTGAAACTTAACTTAGGTAGGTTAATTTTATGCAGGATTAGAGTAAAAATGTTTTGGTTAAAAGAGATTATTTGATTAAAATTGTGCAAATTGACGGAACTGATGGGACAAGAAACATTTGCATAGTCATTTGTGCATAAAGTAAAATACATAATCTGACAAAAAAAATATTATCTCTGCCGAAGGAAGGTTAGTCATGTATTTTCAAAGTAACGCCAAGTCAATTATTTACTTATGGAATTCATCTTTAAGGGTTTGTTTTGTTCATGATGCAGAAAACGAAAGAATTCTTTTTTTGTGTTTGCCCACCATCGTATATAGAACGTTTTCCAAATTTTTTGACTTTACTCTACTAATGATTTAGCAAATTTAGTAAATAACTCTTGAATACAACCCTTCAATGTACATCCACTTACAAGATTTTCCGCTAATATTAATAGGTACACATTCAATTGCCTTTTGGTGTTGCTGTGTTAGTTTTGCTAGTTTTATCCAAGCTAAGATACAGTATGTTCCCTATTTCATTAAATAGAGCTTTGCCTCGCAGTAAATGTTTCAATTTTGTTTGTACCAGCATTTTTTAAATCGCCAAGTCTCACAAAACTAGGTTACTTCATGAATGGTGATGAATTACGTCTTGGTTGTGGTGGTAATTTTGATTTCCACCACAGATGCCGTAGTTGATAGATTTATCTTCGCCACCTAGATCAATTACGGTAAAACGCTTGATTGAAGTAAAAGTTGTCTATTTTACTCTGACTTTTCTTAAACCAGAAGTTGTTAATATTAAAGATTTGAATTTAGGGAGAGTTAGTTACGCGTTTTTGAAATATCAACTCCTTTTGTAGGTAGATTTTTCAATTTAGCAAACTTCTCCTGCAAGTCACGTGCTTTATCCATATCTGCAATAATTATGCAAATTTGTCTGAAAAAATTAAACAAGTAAATGTAACATAAGTTACATACTTAACGTAACTATCTTGCGCTTATTTGCAGTAGTAAAGGGTAATGTAAGTAACAACTTAGTAAACAATAAAGTTAAGAATTGTGTCATCAATTTTTCCTTATGTAATGTGTATATTAGTTTTTTAAATTGTAGTTGAAAATTTGTTGAAAATTATTGTAAATTAATAACAAAAAGCTCCAACTGGAAGCGTATACAATTTCGTATAACGTATTTCGATACGCAAAGTATTCTTGCGTTGCCAAGGCTCTTTCCGGCTTACCTCCAATTTTCAGAACTAGTGATTTCATGGCAAAAAGTGAAACAAATTTTTTTTTCAGGGTAATAGTACTTGGAGGGTCCAAGGTCGTTTCAGTAAATGAGTCCGCCTCATCTCATTAACACAATTAATGACAAAAAACACAATTATTATGATTCAATATAGTTTGTATTCGCGAGACGTGCAGTTTCGTTGGGAAATTGCTGTTTTTCTAAGTCTTTTTTTTTCTTAAGTTTTTTACACCAAATTTCGATAGTATTAATAGTACATGATTTTGTTTAATGATATGCAAGATTAGATGAAAAATTTATTGTAAAATGATTTAGTTTGATTTAAATCATACCAGCTGACGGAACTGTGAGGATGAAGGAAATATATTAACAAAAATGAGCAAATATACTTGCATAAAATTCTCCTCCTGTAAGCTCTTGTTACAACTTAAAAGCAAAGCTGTGATCAATAGATAATTGAAATGAGCAATTCATTGCGTGTACTAATTGTATTGTCATTTTATATGCTCAACCCATTCAACGCTTGAAAGCCTCAAATTTCAAACATAATCACACTTAAGATTATTAAATAAATTACTTTGGTTAAAATAATGATGTTCTAGATGTAAGCGTGTTTAATTTAGCATTCAAAGCTTCAATGGTGGAACTCTATTTTGATGTAATACTTTAATTAAGCCATTATATGGAAAGTCTAGAATGAACTCTATAATGCTTCTGTAAAATAACCTAAGCAAACTGCGAATTGTTAAGAATTTGACACTGATATAAACTTTCACAAATACTATACTTTATACACTATTGAAATTGTAGTCACTTCTAATTTTTTCGGTAAGTGAATTTCCCTTTTAGTTTAAAACCATGTAAACACAAAATAATATTGACCTGCGCGTCATTATCTGATAGTTTTTACTACAAATTTTACAAAAATACAATTACTAATTTAGTAGTTACATGTATTAATTTACCATAATCAAGCACGAAGGCCACAGAAAATTCTTGAACCAATTTGTAGTGTTTGCACACTTTGTTGGACAAGATAAGAAGTTTTGGTGAAAGGCAACTTGCAACAGAAACAAATGGTCATTCATGCAGTCATGGAGGTCCGTGGTTCAAGGCAACTTCAGTAAACGTAGTTGCTAAGGTATAATAATAGCCAACGTGTGCATGATTAGTTTACTTGCCATAATTTGTGACTTTTACTCTTTATTGTGGTGTCAGAAGGATTTTAAATGACATTTGTGTTTAGCGTTTAATATGCGGAATTTTAAGTGTTTGCTCACAATATTTCAGTGCTCCTTGTTTGGACTGATGTGATTGATGATAGAGGTTTGTGTGATTATTTCTTTTTAAATGTTACCTTTTACCTTTGCTCATCCCGACGTCTGTTGAGTAGGATAAATGTGCCAGATGTCGATTTTTGCAACAAACTTGATGCGAAGTTGATGATGCGGAAGGAATTGTTAGATTGGCTATATCTTAGACTTTCTCCAACGGAGAATATAATGCAATCGCCTTGAATCAAAGTAGTTGATAGATTAAAACTCTGCTTTCTATCGGGCCTAGTATGAGCACAGAAAATGGAATGCGGTTTGCGTGATTGTCATTTTCGTCAACCGTTTCCGATTTGGCTTGGAATCCAGTGCTGAAGAGCATTTACAAGTTATGCTTGGTGGTACAGTTTGATATGGTGTGTCGGGTTTTGGTTTTGTTATTTATCACAACAAAACAAATTTTTATAAACAGTTGATTAAGTTCTTGCTGAATATGCCACTCCTACAAGTTCAAGACAAGAACGCAGAGTGCTCCGTTGTTAGGTAAAGTCGAGGGTGATGTGTTAGTTCGGACTTCTTGTTTGCCATTATTTCTTTGAGTAGCTATTAAGCAAAATTGAAGCAGCAAAGTTTTTACGAAAGGTTGTAGTGACCTCGTTGGAGTGTTTTGATTGGTATTTTTTGTATAAATTTACTTTTTTTTTTTTTTTTTTTTAAATTAAATTAAATTAAAGTTTTTGAAAAATACTTTTCTGGAAATAAATTTGTTCCACTTGGTTTAGTTGACTTGGTCACACTTGGTTGACATCAACTTGATGGAATTCTTTAATTAATTTTTCCACAATTCGTATAGCTTAGTATAGCTATTTAGTATATGGATAGCTCCAATGTACACGTCACGCCACAAGTACAGATTTGGAGGTAATGTTTTAGCTTCAGTTTCAGTTTCAAGTGTAGAGCATATGTAATCGTCATTGATCGCAATTTTGTATGGTTTACATACTTTATGATATATATGATATTACTTTATGATTACCGTCAAGCAGTAGAGCTACATCAATTCAGTAATAGTTTGAGTTAAACGGCTAGTTTTGACGGGATGCCCCTTTCTTATCAAATTTCTAATTGACGACAATCAAATACATTTTAGTATTCAACCTATTCCTTCTGCTGATGTAATATTACTAAATCTTGCCGCATTTTTGTGCTACATTTAAAACTCTAGTCGCTACAATTCACTTAAAAATTACGTCAAATCTAAAATTCATGTCAATTTGCATTTGCTCGTCCCGTTCGCATATTAGCATATTAGGTAGTACTTAGTCTTATTAGTTGTGGTCGAGTAGGCATATGTGCAATAGGATGCTTGTTTTGCCAGAGTTTTCCACTTTTTTGGAAAATTACTTTCCGCTTTTATTATTAGTGATTAATTACATGTAATGAAACAGTACTAGGAGACTCCAAGTTGTCTTGAGGTCTAAATCACGTCTAATTCCCAACATGAAATCAAATATTGATAATGACAATGAGCGCTTGGGTTGGCGTAAAAATCTTCTATACAAATTATGCAACTTAATTCATGTAACATGCATTTTTGTTAGAGTTAGGGTTCTTACAATAATATACAAGTAACGTACAAGGATTTTTACAATAAGTCTGGCTTTCAAAGATGTGCTAATTTTCGGTTTGCCAAAGTTATCATTAGTTTGCAGTAACAGCATAGTTAGCGCAGCAAAGTTTGCCTTATCATTACCAAAGGAAATCAATAGTAGCTGCATTTCCCCTTTAAGTTTACAGTCTGACTGCATTTCTAAATTATCATAACTAGTAAAATTTTCATATAAAATGTAACTTATGTCGGTTTTGAAATTGTGACATGTTTTTGACAGTGGAAATCTAAACAAAAAATATAACTAGTAGGCAATTCATCCATGTGGCTGCAAGTAGTTCTAAATTTCATAATTGATATCCTTATAATTTATCACTTCTTTCGTGTACAGTTTGTGATTTGCATTCTGACTCCCAGTTGCAATTTGCCCACTGGAGAACTTCTGATGTAACGGAAACACGAGTTAGTTGATTTATGATTGCACCTTCTGCAATATTTGCGTTTCAACACAAACTTTGAATTTGGTTTTGGTTTTAGGCTTAAAGCCAAAAAGGCAACATTTCTTTTTAGTGTCTGCCCACCAACCCCCATACTTGTGGTGAATACTATGTTATAGCTGTTCAAATTAAATTAAAATGGACACTATTTTGTAGCGGCGATGCTTAGAGATGTGTATTTTGGACAATACTAATGGCATTAGTAAGTAGTGTGTACAGTGAGATTTTTATAGTTTTTGTTGAAAAATTCCTCTGTGTTAATTTTATTGCAAATTAAATTTCAAAGTGCAAATGAACTTTGTTGTGGTGACTTTTAAAAAAAAATGTATGTTGACATTTTTAAAGTTGATACACTTGTGCTTTTATTTATAGTATTGAGAGCATCCAATTTTTGACTATGAGACATTTAAAAGAAGCAATTAATTGAGAATTTTAATCGTCCCTTCATATGCTTAACCCATTCCGCATTTGAAGGGATCAAATTACAAGTAGACAATGCTTAAGACCATTAAAAGGCTTGGGAGAAAATAGTGACGCTATACACGAAAGTGCATTTATTTTGCTTTGAAAGCATTGCATTTTCACAACGAATTCAATATAATACAATTACAAAAATAGAAGATACTTGAAGCTTAAGAGGAGTTTATTTATTATTGTCAAACACGAAAGCGAAAAATATTCGTAAGTTGAAGTAATTTAGTGTTAAAATTATAAGAAAGCAAGTCTACTTGGTTAAAAAAATTTTCTTATATCGTAACGAATACATATCGAATTATATCAAGTACAATCGTATAAGCGAAGAACTTACAAAGGACTTACACATTCTTTAAATTTATATCAAAAATATTTATAATAAAACCAAATGTTTTGTAAGTAGATGAATCATTCCTTTTATGACACAAATAACCTGTTAAGTCGCCTACTCTCATAGTGCAACGACATTTAAGGAGCGGCTACGGATTACATGTTACACACATTAAATATCCTCCTTGTTCAATTTTTACTCTTCTTCTTGTAACTTTCTTTCCTTTTTGTAATTTTTTACTAGTAAATAGTAATTTTTTGTCTTCTACACAACACAAAGTCTTAAGCAATATAACAAATTACTGATTCAGTTTATTTACTTTAAGCATAATGCTATTCTTTCCTAAAAGTTATCGAGAAGGCTTATTGAAGTACTAGACGTAAGGAATACACAAGAAATACTAAAAATGCAGTTGCAAACCATAATGATGAAGCAAGGCATACCTTGCATGTCTTTGTCAAATTGAGAACCTTGATTTTGAAAAACAGAAAAAGGCATTTCACTTGATATAAAATCATCATATTCATTATACTATATTCAAATGAAATAATGTAATTTATGTGTTACAATAGCATGTTTTGCAATAGTTTGCTTGAACTAAAAACTAAAGCTAAAACCAAACAATCCAAGCCGAGACATGACCTTAGCCTGAACTCCTCATTTTCATCTTTGTAATAGGCATAAATTTTATGCGATGCGATGTGTAGATACTTACTAAATTGAGGTGATAAAATATAACAATCCTTCCTGCCATCAACCGTTTATTTTGTTAGTCAAGCAGAAAAAGAGACCATTGTCCTCCAACCGATCATCATGTATAATACACGTTTAATATATACAAACAGTATGTATATTTAATATATATATAATATTCTTGGTTCTCCTTTGCTTATTTGTGGTCTATTCGTTTCCCAGAGTGGTGAGTAGACAATGTTTTAAATAAACAATAATTACAATTAACCTAACACTATCAAGAAAATTGAAGTGGGCGGCCAAGTGCCCACTTCTATCCCCTTCCGTTGATTCCTTATGTTCTCTTCTGCTTACTCCTCTCTTTAGTTTTTATTCCTTTTGTTCACTCCTCCAGTTCTCTTCTGTTCACTCCTCCCGTTCTCTTCTGTTTACTCCACCCGATAGTTTTTGTTCATTATGTTTACTCCTCCCGTTCTCTTCTGTTCACTCCTCCCTTTCTGTCCTACTCACTTCTGTTTACTTCTCCAATTCTCCTCCCAATCACTTCAGCAATGCAAATGTTAGTCAATGGGGCTTCATATCCTATAAGATTATCGTGGTTGACGATTTGTGTTCTCCTGGACACATAATGAATTGTTTGATTGTATTGTAAAGCATACCTTTGTCCGCTCCTGGGTTAGTACCTATTGCTTTTCTATATTTGTTTTTTGCTAATACGCCAAACCAAAACCTCAAAAAATTGTGGGCTAGTGCACCAGCACTTCACTCTGACAATCCGGCTGCAACTTGTGATTTGAATTATCATAATTTATTACTTCTTTCGTGCATATGCAATAGATTCTAATTCTTAGTCTCTCTACTGAATTTTTTGAGTGATGATGAAAACAAAATCATGGAATTGTGAAATTCTTGTGCTGCAATAGCATGTTTTGCAATAGTAAGGGGTAAGTGGCAGTATGGCCACAGCAAATTTAGTATGAAATAAATGTACTATAAACATGATTAGTTATATAACAATTGTATTGCATAGAAGATGGCATACATTTTCATTGTACTAATACCTTCTGCTGTGACTGGGTCGATTAGAAAAGGATTATTTTGCATTTTACATGCAAACAATAGTTGTTGGTGACAAGTAGGGATTTTCCCAAATGGATGCATGTTGTTGAATAACATATGTTTCAATCAGTGTTTCTCCGACGGAGAATGTATAAAACCGTCGTAGATCTCAATTACTTTCTGTTTTTTCTATGTTGAGCACGTACCACAAAATATTGTTTGCGAGAACGTCATTTTCAGCCGCTTCCAAGTTATTTTGGAATCCAATGCTGCAGGAAAAACATTTTCAGCTTTTAGTTAGTTGTAAAGTTTGGTATGGTTGGGTGGATCCTGGTTTTGTAATAGTTTTTTATACTTGTCACAATGACACAGATTTTTTTTGAAACATTTGCGTAAGTATTTGCTGTAAACGTAAATTCAACTAGAAGGCTTTGTGTTCTGTTGAAAGGTAAAGTGCGAGGTTTGGTGTACCCTGGGACTTTTTGTTTAGGAAAACCCTCCCAAGGACAGCTTTGACGATTTTATTGGGTTGGCCCTGTTCTGTTCCTTGATTGGTGTAAAGGAACTCATTTAAAAGCTTTTTTCTAAAAATATCTCTAAGTTTTGAAACGTACTTTAAAATTGGGGAAAGTAGTATACATTATTTAGGAGACTTCAAAAGTACGCAGAAAAATAAACAATGCATTGTGTGTTATCTAATAACACAAACGTGTGATCTGTACTCGAACACCCAACTTATTATTTTTACTTACGTAAGTTTTATGAAGAATTGCGTTACTGAGTTTTGAGTAAATGGAAACTTCCATACTTCCAACAGATACAAAGTTTCTTTGCAACAGCATTCCAAGAAAAGCTATAACTTGCTTGGTTCTCGTTTGCTCATTTCTGGTCTATTTGGTTCCCAAAATAGTGAGTTTTAAAGGAAAAATATTTACAATTAGCCTAATATTAACACAAAAAGTGAAAAGGTCGGCCCAGTCTGACTCTGTTCACTCCTATTTCAATCTGTTCACTCCTCCCGTCCTTTTCTGTTCACTCCTCCCGTCCTTTTCTGTTCACTTCTGTTCACTTCTCATCTGTGTACTCTTCCCATTCATTTCAGCAATGTGAATGTTAGTCAATGGGACTGTATTCTATAGGATTATCGTTGTTGACGATTTGTGAATTCAGGATCTCGGTCATTGTCTTGGACACAATATAAATTGTTTGATTGTATTGTTAAACATAACTTTGTCCGCTCCTGGTTTAGTATCTAACGTTTTTTTTTCAATGGAACTTCTACGACAAAATCTATATAGCATAAGAGGATTCAAGTCGCCTTTTTCGTAAATTGTTTATATGTTTTGATACACGCAATCAAGAGATTGATGTGCACAATGGGCTTACATTGAGCAAATGCGCACTAATTTTTTAATACATCAATCCAAAACTTCAACAAAAAAAATTCTTGTGAGCTAGTGCACTAGCACTTTAATCTGACAATGAGGCTGCAACTTGTTGTGATTTTTATTCTCATAATTTAGCTTTTCTTTCGTGTATATGCAGCATATTCTAATTCCCAGTCACCACGTTTCTTCTGCAGAATTTGTTGAGTAATGATGAAAATGAAAGTGTGGAATCGTGAAATCTTGTGTTGCAATTGCATGTTTTGCAATAGTTGAGCTTGTACGGAAACCAAACAGTCCAAGCCGAGAGACGACTCAGGTAAACTTAGGCTAAGATCTTCATTTTCATAGTTTTTATAGGCATTAAATAAATGTAAGGCAATGTGTAGATACATATTAAATAGAGGTTCCTAAATAAGAAATCCAGCCCGTTATCAAACGTTTGTTTTTAGTCTTCAACAAGCAGAAAAAAAACATTTCTCCATGGCGTCCTAAATCCAACAGTTTAATACGTTTAATCTACTCAAAAATATTAGATCATATTATTAATGGAATATTTCAATATATAAATTGATATTTTCATCGTATATATAACTGTTCTCATTAATATGGGAGAATTTAATAACGTTTTTGTCGTGTGGTAGAATTTCATGTCTCCCAGCTGTCAAAATTGGAGTTCTAACAGAATGAACAAAAAAATGATTTCAATCAAAATTGATTTAAACTTTTTAGTCTTAGGGGAGGGCAGCGATTCTCACTTTTCTTAGCATGCCTCACGCTACAACCCCCAAAACAAATTTCAACATGCCCTTACGTGCTATGCATTTACTTTTGTAAAGGTCAGCCGTGTTGTAGTTTGTGATTTTTGGCTATAAAAGGTAAAAATTTGTCAATATGATTAAAATCGGTAAAATTCTATGATAAGTCAACCCATGTTTGTTCTACTCTTTTATGAAACTCCTTAATTTTTGCAGTGTGACACAGTGTGAGAATTAAAAACTAATAATATTTACATATTAATCTCAATTTATTTAATTGCAAACTAAATATAAATATTTGACCCTCAAGAAGTGCTCCGCTCTGGGTCTACTGTTGCAAGCACTTTAAACTAAAGCCTCTCTCAAAAATAAAAAAATAAAAAAAATTGTCGAAGACAATAATGCCAATCTGGTATTAAGTTCTGGCTACTTTCAGTTATGTTTTATTTTTAAAAATTTCATTTATAGTCTATTTTAGCTTATCTGCCATTGCATTGCAAGGTTATTAACCAAATTAGTTTTATACAGTTTCGTAACCGATAATTTAGTTTTAAAGCCAAAAAGTTGCTGAACCAGAAATAGAGGTTCGAATCTTGGTTACTCCACAAATAAGCCCTGCCCACTAATCTTTGGCATTTTTCAGTAATCCGTCTTTTCAATAAAGCCAATCAAGCCCGTTTTAAGACTAGGTATACATTTGCTTATCTGTTCATTATTACCACTTACTCATCCTTACATACTTTTTTGCAATATTTGTTTTAAAGAATGATTTAGAGTTTGAGGTAATACAGTGCATACGCTTTGGATTGATGGATATTATTCTAAAGAGACTCATTTTGATAGCATTAAAAGCAGGGATAACTATCAATTTCACTAAAACAGGAAGCTAATGAAACAAAAGACCTAGGGTAACTGGAGGTAGCAATAAAAATAAAATTAACAAATACTAAATTAAAATGTTTAGTTACAAATAATGTTAGTCTTAATCAATTATAAACAAAAACACATAACAAATATTTGAATTTCAATATATATAATATTTTTATTATATAAATTTAAATAAGCAATTGTTACGTTTTAGAGAACTTCAGCACATTGTCATTATTTATTACTTACTAAACTTAAGTAAAATAATGTGATACAATAATAATTATTTATATTAAATGCTGTACAATAGTATAAAAAAGTAGTTTATAAAAGTGTGTGTAGATATTTTTAAGTGTGTGACAATAAATTAACTTGATTTGAATTGCTTAAAAAAAATTTAGCGTTACGTTTAAGTTTAGTGGAAACGGAATTACATTTAAAAATAGTTTTGTTAGGGCATTTCGCCTAATTTTAATCTTGTTAAATTTTTTAAACCAATTTTTAAATCGTTTCATTTTTTAATTTTCATCATATTTATCTTTCTAAATTGTTAAACCAATTTTTTAAGATTCAATGCTAAAATAGTTAAGTGTTTTTCACAAAAACTTTAACAAACATAACCCATTCTGCAAAACTTTTAGGGCTAAAAACGCCAAACTTTGTGCATAAATGAAGTTAGTATTTGTGGTGCTTTTGTTCACAGACTCCGGATAAAATTACTTCCTAAATTTTTATAGTCCAGGGTCAAATTTCACAGTCAACTGAAATATTATCAATTCAATATATTGCATCACTTTCAGTTTTAGAAATCAGACTTTTTCAAAATAAACAACTTCGACATCTGAGGTAATCTAACCCCAAACTTACCAAAAAATACTTTTGGTATTTACTTGGTCAAAGTTTCAATTTCACAAAGTCAATTTTGATATTTTCGACATAACATTAAGTTGTCCATTTAAGCGCTACAATGTCTATATTTTCAAATAAAATAAGTTAAAGGCTTAGGTAGATTTGGGTCACATTCCAGCCAGTAATTACTTCCCGGATTTCCAGGTTCAAATGTCAAACGCCTCATTATTCAAATTCAAATTTTCTAACAGAGAATTTGTCCTATCATATTGTAATCTGATTGATTAAAAAAACATAATAAATCTGGAGAATTTTTGTGCTATTGTTACTGCGAAAAACGGCTAGGAAGCGAGTCCCGCGAAGCATCTAGTGTTAATATAAGCTTTTGCTGAACAGTTTGCCATATATAAACTAAAAAGCACATAATATGATTTTCCGGATTTGTAGCAGCAAGAACATGTTAGGATATGGAAGAGAATTTGTTAAATATATTTATTACATTCAGCTTTGGCCATGACAGCAACTTGACCTTAGTTGACATACAAAGGTTGGTTGTTACCAACAAATAACCCCAAACTTGAATTTGTGTTCAATGATTAACCAATTTTCAGCAAAGTCAAACGGGCCGACACTTTTTGACTATTTACTGCGTCATTAATAACCAATACGCTTTCCTGAAAAAGTGTAACAATCTGGCATGTGTATTTTGTATCAGTTCATCTTTTTTTAATTATTTTATGCAAGTCAAATTCAAATTTGAATACATATTATTTAGAAACCCAGTACAGGGTGTCTAATAGCTAAATATTTTAAAAATATTTTTTTACAAAAATGTCAAGTAAATTATAGATAAAAATTACATTCATTTAGCTTAGGAAATAATCAATTGTTTAAATTTTGTTCCCATAGCTTTGTATGAATTTTTTTTAAATCAATGACAACCTTATAAGATAACCCTTTTATTTAACGGGATAACAACATTTAACACACCGAGTTTACGCAGTGAATTAAAATGATTTGGATAAACATTAGGTAATATCAGCGAGTCTTCCACGACAATCAACCAGCAGGAAAAAATCAGCCGGACAGCTGACCGCTAAGGCCGACTAGAAATCAGCGACCAACTGACAATTAGTGATCTCAACAA
>JAQFYP010001024.1:0-17673 GCA_034694865.1 Bilobella braunerae | reverse complement strand
GTTGCTTTTTCCGAGCCTCCTTTCGGAGATCGGTGAGCTCAGGGGTCCAGTAGTTATGTGTTGGTCCTTTATCCCTTGCCCGTTTTTGCGGGCAGGCGTTAACTGTGTACTTTAGAAAAACTTCCATAGAAATAGGTTTGGCCAAATCTTGGGGCATTCCGTCCCACTGTGCAGTGGTGTTAAAAATAGTATGTTAGAGGGCAGGGGAATGAAAGGTGTGCAAATTAAAGTATAGGATGTACAAACTGCAATTTATGGTGTATGGCTATTGATGGCTTGGGATTGAATTTTTTTACAAGACGCACTAATTGAATTGATGAAAACATTTAATTAATCCCTTATTTAGTTGCAATCAATTCTTCATGCTGCTTTGTTACTTTTGTAAATAGTGTGTGTAAATTTGTAAATTGTGTAAATTTTTACACTATGTTTAGTAGAAGCCATTGGGTTTGAAATTCTCACTTGTGTGTAAGGAAAACTAAATGTTCGATGAATACTGACAACCATTTAATGTGCTCCAAGTATTTCGCTAAACTAATTTAATATTGAAGAGGAAAAGATTTTTGTGATGAGTCATAACTCAATTTTTTGCCCAAGACGCGTAGTCCGCGGAGCTAGGACCCTTGTCCTAGCTTGGGTAGATCCCGAGATCGAATCTCGGCAGCCGCACAAAAAAGTGAGTGGTGTGGTAGTGGTGAGTGGAAGCGTGCAATAGTTGCGGTTGTGGAGGGTGTACTTGAGCCGTTATGCGTAGCGCAGTGATCGGCCTCTGCCTAAGCAGAGGCTCCTCGGTGGTCGACCTTATGATCAGTGTTCAGCAAAAAGCTCTTTGCCTCTCACCCTCAGAACTTCCTCGTCAACTCACAGGCCGATACCATCCTCCCCCACTCACTCACACAAGAAATCATTGACGTCGTTGACCAGGCCTTAGGCGAATGTCAAATAGCATCAAAGAAAAATTATATCTCAATTTTTTGCATTTCGCGGAATCTAGTAAATAGTGTGACTAAGTAATATTTATGTAGCAATAAACATCTAAAAAATTTAATATAATTTTTATTATTAATCATGTAAGAATGGATTATTTTTTAAAATCCTACTAGAAGCCTTACACCCCAAGTACACGAGGCAATTTTTTTGCGGCGACATGCAATTTTTCTCCGAGAAAAGTTGCCATGGCGCATAAGTTGCGAGCAACAGTTT
This sequence comes from Bilobella braunerae, assembly GCA_034694865.1. Taxonomy (NCBI): domain Eukaryota; kingdom Metazoa; phylum Arthropoda; class Collembola; order Poduromorpha; family Neanuridae; genus Bilobella; species Bilobella braunerae. The sequence goes on along the minus strand of JAQFYP010001024.1, from coordinate 16,470 downwards.
CCTCTGCGCATTCACGAGGCAAAAAAGTTGAAACTATGTGAGGATATTACCATGGCAACAAGTTTGATGTTGAAAAACAAAAGAGATTGTGTGTTATGCGGGGGAGTGGGAGTGAGGTGCGATGACGGGAAGAGATTTAACCAATGAGGTTTGAGCAACTGGGCAATTTTCTTGCTTTTAATGCCTCGGGGACCCAATTAAAGCAACTAGAAACTTTTCGACTTACAACACTTTTCTGGCAACAATTGCTCGTGCACTTACACGGCAGCTAGGAAAGTTTCCCAAAAAATTGCTCGTTGCCGTGGAAAAATTGCCCCGTGTATGTGAGGTGTTATAAATATGTGTATATTTTTAAATCCTTTCCAGCAAGTAGCCTGCTGAAGTTAAAACCAAGTCCAACTAGAGGAAAAGGTCTAATGTCTGCTTATCTTCTATAATTGCCCAATAATCTTATCTTCTATAATTAGTCCAAATTATGAATAGGACTTTGCTCATTGTTGTGGACGTATTGATAACATAATAATGCAATTAGAACAAAATTCTTGAAATATATTTCTCAACGAAAGTGTTTCTGAATGTTAAGTCACAAAATGAATACTGATACCGAGAAGAAGGGAGCTCTGATTTCTTTTTACTTGTAGCAAGACTCTGGAGCAAGATTAATTTGTATTTTTGCATCGTCTTAACTTCAATCAAAAAATTGAAAATAAGAACTGTTTATCAAAGTGGAGTTAGTCAATTTCAATTTCCGATAGCCTGCAAGATTTGACATAGTTTGGCGTCTGGAGATAATAGCAGTAGGTTGTCAACCCAGGCTTCCAAAATACCTAAACACGGAAAGGTGGAACAGAAACGTAAATTTTGTTTAGTTAAAATATATAGATTGACTCCTGTTGTGACCAGTAGTTTCCGATCATTTTTTGACTTTATATTGTGCGGGAATATGTTTTAAAATGTTAGCATGATTAGTGTACATAACACAATTGAGAATATTTACAATGTTATACGTACAAGGAATATATTTGGCATTAATGGGATAAATTATTACTTTTTAGATCCACGCGTATGAATTGACGCCCGATACTGGGAGTCCCTATTGGTTAAATGACGGAGTATTGTACAGGTGGAGGAACTTGCAAATGAAATACAGTGTCTCCAATATTACCAATTTTTGATGTGCACACTACCAACTTATTAGTGATGGGAAAACGGTTGACTTCTTCCAAAGAATATTTCACGTGCATTTTTCAAGCTTTGACCGTAAATGTTATAAAACTGTAATTTGATAGGATATTTGGAGATTGATTCACAATTGGTCCTTACGACAAAATTTTGGAAATCCAGCTTATTGGGCGATTCCTTTTGTTGTGGTGTAGTATGGAGGTACTTTTGACCCCACACATAGACAAAATCTTCCACATGGAAATGATAAAATCACTTTTGCAACATATTAAAAAAAATCAATTTTTATTAAATATATTGGTTTCTAGTTTCATAAAACTACAATTCATACACCAAAGTTTAACATTCCACAGATTTCAAGTGAAACGTGCAAAACGGTATTAAAATTAAATCAAACTTGAATTATTCTTTTGCTCTCGATAAGAATATAGAACTAACAAAAATCAAAACAAAACTATTTTCGGGTTTGGGGGTCATAAAGTGGTCGTCAAAATGTTGGTCAGAACCACCGTTTTGCAGATGTGAATACTCGCAATTTATAAAATTAATATCTATATAAATGTTTTATTATATATATATATATATAGAGAGAGAGAGAGAGAGAGAGAGAGATTCGCGAATACTATATTATACAATATAATAATTGAATAGTTTTTGTCCGGAAATTTTTGTTTTACACATGTTTTACCCTAACTAATAGTAAGTTAATAAATCAGTAAATAATTTTAATATAATAGTTAATTGTATTAGTATTCTGTAATTAAATGTAAAATTAATTAGTGAAATTAAGTAATTATTAAACCTTTATGTCAGGTGGAATCTAACAAGCCTCCAACGAAGGTACATCTAAATACTTTATTTCTTGTTGAAATTTAGTTATTTGGTTATTTCTTTCTTTTTGTTTAATTGCCAATTATGATTCATTTTGAACGTTGGGAAATTGATACCTTGCTTTATCGAACACAAAGGCAACTCTGTTTCATTAATTTTTTTCAAATACAATTTAACTATAAATTTCTCCAAGCAGAATTAATTAGAAAATAACAATTTTAAATGGCTGAAGTCAAAGCAAACTTCTTGTGTAATATATGTTCCAACTTGGCCAAAACTAAATTCATTTGCGCTATTCCATTATACAATTACATATTAATTGGCACAGAAAGCTGTAATATATAGCTATAATATAAATATATATATATATAGTAACAGCTATAATGCTGTATGAAACTAAAGTAAACTAGTGTGAAATAAAATGAAGTTTCATTTAATGTAAACCGTAAAATAATCTTAATAGCATATAATATTTAACGTATATAAACTAATAAGATCCCAGTGTTTCCCGACACGGCCTAAGAAATTTGATAGGCCAAAGAGTTTGCCTTTAAGTGCGTGATACATAATTATTTCAAAATTACCATTTTCAAAACTTGGCTCAGAATTGTAGCTGCAGCACTGCCGTTTTGTATTACAATCACTACTGCATTTACAGCGGTGATGTAGTCATTCGCAATATCATACATATGCAAGAAGTTTAATTTGCTTAAAAATACAGTAAATGTTAAAACGTTTATGAAAGTATTTTAATAACACACTGACCACAATAACTTTTGCTTCCAGATGTTTAAGTGATTGGTTTGCAAAAATGCAACAGAAATTTTAAGAGCTCAATTTTTACCTTAACTGCTTGAAATATATGCAGAGGTAGTGGAAAATGCTAAATAAATTTCCACGAATTAAGTAAGTAAATAATTAGTGAGAGTTGGAAGGAAAATAAGTAAGCATACTTGTATATAGGAATAAACAGCACGGCACGGGCATACATGTTTGCTCCAATTAATTATTCTATGTATAGTAATGATATCATGCACAGTTTTTTAAAGTAGCACAAATTGCTTGTTTAAGAAGTTTAAACCGTTTTTTTAAATAAATTTTCAATTATAGTACCTTAAAGCGGACAATTTGTCAATTTACAATTTCATACATACAATTTCTGTTCCTGAAAAATTAACCCTTAACAAACTTACTCAAAATAGTTGAATGGTTCTGCAATTGTAAAAACGAGAACAATAAGGCAATACCAACGTGGTTTCTCTTACATTATTTACACAACCAAGGCTCAGTTTGTAAGAAAAGTGCAAAATATAAGGCACAATGGCATCTACAACATACATTCTCATTCTTTATTTTCTAACATTGTGTTCTATCCGATTGGAGTTGATCTTCATAAATGATTTGTCAAAACTCCTAGCAGAATTAAACTTCATGCTATATTACATTGAGCTACGACATAGTAACACAAAAAAGTTTTGATTTTTCGCCAGTTCAGAACATTCCGTTGCAAATATCAACTAACATAAAATCCGCTAAACTAAAACGTTAGAAATGGTGTACGTAAGCTCTTTGGATACAAAAGTACGTAAACTTTTTACTACCACGCAATTTTACCGTCATCACACTTTTTGCTCTTTTGAGTTGATACTCGTCGTCGGCAAAAGCAAAGCAAAATTTCGAAATCACGGCGATGGAAATTCTCAAGACTTTGCAACGGAGCAACCGCAGTTTACCGTGTTGCTAGTGCCGCATCCTGTTGTACTGCCAAAATTCGATTTGCGCCTGCAATTGTCAATTGGGAATTATTTTTTTATAACCCTTGTTCAACATAAAATAACTAATAGTTATTGGTATTTGAGTAATTTGCATAACACTACCTCAACATTTCTTGTTTGCCATCAGTGTCGACTTCATGACTACTTCATGGAAAACTTAAATTCATGTGAATTGGGCACCTCTAATTGCTTTAAGCGACTTGAACATTCTATGGTGTTGATTGAAAACAAATTAATTTTCATCGATACGCCGACACGGTGCCCGGTGGACAAATTTGTTGTCTCAAAGTATTTGCAGCAGAACTCACAGCAAAGGCTTCAAAATTTTGAGAAAAGTGTGATTTGCCTTCTGGGTAGAAATACGTCCGACTTTGTAGAGAGTGACGCGTTTAAGTACATAGACTCAGCATCCGCTCGCCAATACCAAGACGTCACAATGGTTTCACAGTCTACTCCACGTTACAACATTGCTCGAAAAGCCCTGTATATTGAAACTGTGGGCTTTGATTTCATTACATGCGATGGCTTTCAGCATCCTTAATTTTCATACTGGCTGTACTTTAAGCCATACCACTTGTACGCTTGGATTGGGTTGCTAGTTGCACTTTGTTCGAGTGTCTGTATATCTGTATATTTGTTGTGGTCACGACAAAAATACAATAAAGCAAAGCAAGAGGAATAGCAATATTACATCAAATGTGTTTTCTCAATTTTCAATGCACGCCTCTCCTCTTATTGAGCATGGAATGAATTCAAATCAGGAGACAATAGTTACTAGTAACTCAATTGTTCACGTAATGTTCATGTTATGGCTGGTTATGAGCGTGGTTATTACTAACGCATACAAAGGCATAATCGTAACACTGTTGGCAACTCCCTTGTTACCCTTTGGCAGGTGGTCAAGTTTTGAAGAGTTAATAGACCATAATTTTACAATTTATTCGCCCGTAACGCAATGGATGGAGGCGGAGAGCTTGAAGTCAAAAACAAAGGAATTTCCACTTGGTCCATGTACCAAACGTCAAGGGATACTAACATCGCATTGCTCCAATTTGGCGCAAAATTTAATTATACAGAGATCAAATGAACCTAGGCCAGCACTGAAGGCAGCTACGAGAAAGAAGGAAGTTGCATTATTAAAAAACTTGCCTTGGAGCGATAAAATACATTTAAAATTGTACTTTGAAGCTAATTTCTCATTATACTAGGTATGATGGTATCAATCATTGCAACAACACGGCGTTTGGCGACTGGAAGAGCAGACTGCGTCTCTATTTAGACTACTGTCGAGAACAAGCTGGTAACTCAAACATGACTTTCTATAGGAGCAATGGAAACTTTTTTACTCAGGGAGTTGGCTGGGTTTTTGGTTCGGAACCGTATTCTGTAATTTACAACAAAATGAACAGGTTGTACAATACAGGAGTATACAACTACTGGTCTTACTGGATGTTCCGCTACGAACCAATACACAAGTCCAATCATGATGATTCTGCTATAAATTCCATGAGAATGGACTCCAACATTGTTTCTCCTTTTGTCCTGCTTTTAGGTGGAATTTTTTTGCAAGTTGCTGTATTCATTTGCGAAATTTTAGTTGGATGTTTTTTGCTAAATTGGAATAATTCGAAGGTAAGTGAGTTTTTCAGGTAAGGGGTCAATGAGAGCTAAAAATTCAAATATACAATTGTTTTGTAACAAACTATAATTTTTTTTTGTATTTCATATCAACGAACTTCAAATAATTGTCAGCAGCCATATCTACGCCTTGTTTCACAAAAAAAGTTTTCTAAGCAATGGATGTGTACATAAGTGAGGGGCTATTTAAACATATTTTTATTTTCTTGATTTTAAATTACTAAAATCAAATATTAAAAATCAAATGTGCAAGTGAGTAACCAATTCTTTCATTGTAATTTAGGAATCGTAGGGTAATAGTGTTGAAATAAAATTATAAAAGTACAGAATTTGAAAATTTTTGCAAATATTTTGATTCTAAAAATAAAATTCTTTTCTACACTACCCAAGCCTTATAAGAAGCATGGTTCAATATTAATAAATTTTCAAAATTCTTTTGGTGATGGAGCATTAATTGAAATTTCCGCAAAGCGGCTGGTGAACATCAAGTGAACTGAAGGAATGATTCGTAAGCATGTATGTGTGCAAATAAGGCTTGTCTTTTAAATTCTCACAAGACTACTGGGAAACCATATCGTATCATTTGCGTATTCTCTTAGTCTGCAAACTAATTACGAAAATACGGGAATACACAAAGTATTCAAAAGTAATTAAAGGCTAGATGATTGTTTAAAGGGAAAGTAAATAGCACTTGCCTTGCGGCTGAACACGGACTCAAATCCACGTTCTCACGCTGGCTGGAAAGACTGTAGTTTTCAACCACTATAACAACTTGGTCGACTTCACAAACTTCGGTGCCCAAAAAATGGTTCCATACCATCAACATAGACAAAAGTATTGAAATTTAAAGTAGTCTCAAGAAAGTTGAAAGCTTCAGTATTTTTTTTTAAATTTCAAACGTTTTTTAAAACGTATTTTGTTTTCAAAATCGAGTGACCAATAAAAATTTAAGTATCAAATTTAATCCTATAATGTTTCAGCTATTTCCCAGTGATAATATTTTTTATCAAACAAACTGTTGTTAACGCTGTAAGTGGGCAACAGGAAAAAAAATTGGGTATTGTAAAGTTACATTTGAATTGGCCACGTTAAATTAACCTTGCGTGCTTTGATATAAAAAAATTGTGTTCTAGCCAGTATTATCGGATCGTTGCTGAGACTGAACATTTCTAATATGGACGAAGTTCCATGCCAATTCGTTTTGGCCAGCACAAGAAAAATTGATGAAACTCGATATAAAGACTTTTCTAAAAATAATTGAAAATGGGTACTGAAAGGCTGGTATCAGAATAAAAAAAGATATAAAAGTGCTCAACACAGTAGCACTGGTGTGTGGTCACATGGTAAAAGACGTACAACAGACTAACATAATTTTTATAAATTTATTGTCATCTTTTATAATGCAACATATTCATTTTCTAGTATGGCGACCCTTCGGTGTAGAGCACAGAGAACAACATGTAGTCACCGTCGTCTTTTCCGCCTTTGCTACCGTGAATCAAAAAACAGTTGTAACCTGCTACATTAGCGCCTCGCTTCCGATAGGAAGTTACCTACAAAGTTGTAATTAAATAATAGTATTACACATTAATTACTTTTTAAATATTCATATAAACATGTTTGGTGTGTTTTTACTGCAGGTTCAATATTGAGGGTATGTCTGATGAATGCTTTTCCCGCACTCAGAGCATGGTTCCATATTGCAGAGCCTTCACAAGTCTCAGGATTTGGTGTATACTCTTCGTATATCAAGTTGGGTACTGGAGGAGACGCTTGAACTTTGACACTATTAATATTGCTTGTGTTTTCATCAGTAAATTCCAGCACACTTATCGTCCCTTTGATTAATTTCACCGCAAAAATGCAAATAATTCCCTTGATGTTTACATCCACTATAGTATTCAACCCATAGTTTGGGGAATTTGTTAGGTACGCAAAGTAAACTTGTGCGTATTTCTCGAGCTACAAAATTAACACGAAGATAATTAACATATATAACAAATTTCTTTATATAATCGTACATTCCTGTGTGAATTCTATTCTTTCATTCTATGTGAACGGCGAAGGTACATTTAAAAAATACCTTTTTTATTTTGCAAGAGAACAATTGTTTGCTAATTACTGCGTGCTGCAGCACGCAATCTGCGAATCTGTTCAACAGAGTTTTTAATTTATAAAGTATTGAGTTTTTCTCGCTAGATAATACCACCGTCTTGTTCTACGTATTGTTTATTTTGAAATAGAAATTTTTAAAATTGGTAAGCGGTAAGAGTTGAGAAGCCATTTATCTTAATTGAAGTTTTAAACAGCGCCAATGATAGACAGTGTCTTAGTTTTGTTAGATTATAAAAAATTTTTTGCAAAAACAAAGTAGGGGAGTAAAGTATTCTTTTGCCACTGAAACAAAATGTTAATTAACCCTTGTAGCTATAAAAATATCTGCGTACGCTTCCTCCGCTTGGCAATACAATTGCAAATCGCTTATTTCAACACGATACGCTTGGGGTTGCATTTGCATTAACAGTTGTACTCTGGGAGAGAAAAAAAAAGTCGGAAAACGGTCAAAGGGGTGGAAAAGGAAGCCGGGTGGTGGATTTTGTGGTGTGATGCAATTGCATTCGCAGGCGTAGGGATTGCGACACTTTTTGATTTCTCCATGGAGTCGAAAAAACGCTTCCGCTAAATTTTGATAGAATCGCCATTTTTTCCACATTTTTGGGGGGTGTTTTGTGTTTTTTGTTTGAAACATTTTTTTTTGAACGAATAGGTGGCAGTGGTGTTGGGGGGTGACGAATTTTTTTTCAGAAAGTTGGTGGGTTTAGGGGAGTGTGTCACAATTGCATAAATTGGTTATAGCTACAAGGGTTAAGTTAATTTAACTTAATTAAAACTAGGGAAACAAACCCTAAGACTGCGGAACCAAAGATTGAAAATTAAAGTACTAGCACGGGTTTGCTCGGCTAAAAATTTATAAAAAAAAAATTGTAATATTTTGATAGATCCTCAGCCCATAAGTTGAAACCACATTCAGCAACTATTTACCTCTTTTTCTGTTGTTCCGTTAAGGGCTAGCAAGTCAATTCCACGAAATAAGTCCCCATTTTGAGCAACATGTATCACCATTGAGCTAATACTGGCAATACACGCGCAGAAGAAGAAAGCTACCAGAGAGGATTTCATGATAAAAATGGGTTAAGTTGAATATCAGAAGACTAGTGGTGGCGTAAAAAAAATTTCATTTATATATACAAATTTATTGGGTATAAAGTGACGTAATGTTGTACTATACATGAAAGTATATGCTTATAATGAAAAAAATCAAGTATACAAATGAGAAAAGAAAGTAAAGTGAGAACAATCCAAAAATTTACACCCAGTTGCCTTTCGCCTAAAAACGCCATGTATGGATTTTGTCGAAAAAATTTTGTTTGACCTGGTATTAAAGAATACATTTTAAAATACCAAATTGTAGATTTTGTCTAGCTAAATTTGCATATTAAATTTAAAATATTACCCTTATTTTTCAAGTATTAGAATACTTCATCAGCATGAGGCTAATCCGCAGTTCTAGTTGCTCGTGGCAGTTTGAATAAAATTATGCTACTAAATCTGTCTTATCCAATTATTAACATAACTGTTTTCAATCCTATTGGATACGTGATTAGATGGAACTATTTTTTCACGTAGGCTTTCGTATTTATTAATTTTTTGCCTATTTCAATCTACTCCTACACGTGTCAAGTAAGTTTAAGAGTAATGATCAAAGACACAGTAAAAGTATCTAAATATAAAAGAAATATGATATCAAGTATCCGCAAAATTTAAGCTAACTCAGAACCGATTGAACAAACATCCAATTAATCCTCATTTTAATTACCGTCGAAATTAAAGTGTAAGCAACAAAAACAGAAAAGTGTAAACAAATTAAGAGTTATTTTATTAAGGAACATATAATGAAATTGAACAAAGGGGGTACACGTGTATAACCTGTGACTTGTATTGATTATGGGTTATGCCAAATGTCAAACAAACGATTGATTGATTGATTGTAATTTGCTTAAACCAAGTTTTGGTTATCAAAAGAAGTAAAATGTTTGAGAGTAGTTTGGCTTAACTATATTTTCTACTTAAAACAAAAAGTGTACCCCCTACATTCAAATCCAACCACTTAGCCTAGTTTCGGTATGCCCTTCCTGTCTTTGACAAATTGTTGACAATTTGACAAATTAAAACCAAGAAAACATTAGTGCTAGAAAACTGTACGAGACGTTCAATTAATAAACTTAATAAACAATTATATGTGGTTTAACGAAAAGAAAATATTAACTAATTTCATTGCCGTCACTATCTAACAAGAGAAATTTTTTTGTATTTGAACGAATCTATTTATTCAATTTTGTTTAATAGGCTTACTTTTGGATTAGCCAATGAGCCGTTGTGCGTGCGTAACAAAACTACATCTACGCGTCTGAATCTGAAATCGAAAAACTAAATTGCACTAAGGCTCTTCTCCAACCTTTCCTCAATCCCACACCTCACAAAGATGGGCAATATAATTCTTTTTTTAGTGGAGAACTCTCATATTGCTATAAAGTCTTTTATATGCAGAACCCTAATGTATACTTACACGTTGACCATACGTGTCGCGGGAAATTGAAATTAAATGTCAAGCGGTTGAGCGATTGGAACCATTGAAAATGCATTTGATTTTCTTAACTAATTGTGAAACAAATTGACGGTGACGGTTATGCCTTTGGAACTCATCAACTGGAAACGCAATTTTTTCATTCAGTGTAAAACTATACGGATATATTGATTTTTTCATTTCTCCCTCGTAGAAGTATTAAGTAACATTTTGATTCTGAAATTGGTTTAATGTAGTCTCGAGATTTAAATTATTGAAGTCTGTATCCACGTTATTGAGGCTTGTGTCATCGGCTGAAATAAGTTATAATTTGTTATCCTAATTTTATGTACCTTTTTGGACATTAAATGCAATATTTTTATGTGATTTAAATATTTCACATATTATTTGAAGTCCCATGTGCTCACTTTTGCGTTGTTTCAGTTTTTGAAAAATCTGCAAATTCAGAAATTCAAATCCTAAAATATAGCTACTTGCCTCCTACCCAAGAGTCGTAATCAGTTAGATATTAAAAAATCAGCAAGATATTATGTTTGAGATTAATATTTGAGTTACTAGGCTAACTCTGAGTTGTGATTAAAACAGATGGTATAACTCAACAAGGTTATGCATATATTTTAATATTGATATTTTGTTAAGGGTTAAGCTTATGAAAACCTAATTACTTTACAATGAGACCAAGCTTTACTCAAACCTAACCACCATAACGTTTTTCAAGATTATTATCCGGTTAAATATGTTATCTTTGTGCTAACCCTTGTTAACCTCAAATATAGGTGTCACATGCCTTTCCTGGATTTTCCGGCTCCCTGATATGATTCCACTTGAGTTCTAAATCCGCATATAGCTTCACCAATATTACAAAATTGCTGATTCGACCAATCACCCAAGTCAGATCCGTCCCCCGTCAACGTCACCTGGTTTTCGCATATGAGCCGATAGTTGTTGGCAGCGGTATAATCATGGGTAGTGGTATTCTCACATTCTTTTGAGCGAAGCTGAAACCCAATTCCAACACTCGACCCCGGGCAAAAGCTCTTTACTCCCTAGGTACCAAAATTGTCTCGGCAACTTTCAGCTCCTTGACATCACTCGATCCGGGGGCGGAACAGAAGAGTCAAATGGCGTGAAGAGCGGTGTTGTCATAAAATGACAACACCGAGTTCTAGTTTGTAGCTATGTTGATTATAAACGCAATACAATATAAACATATATTATATATATTATATTATTATATATATATATTTATGTAAGAATGCTGCCGATTGGACAGTATACGCTTACGAGGGTTCATTGTGAGAGTGAAATACTGAGTAGTTTCTATGAAACTTAAGATAGTTACATAGTATTAACTACTATAAGCACTACTACTACCCAAACTACTACACCTAAATGAGGTGCTGAGCTGACGGTTTGCAATACCCTTACATGTAAGTCAGGTGCTGATTTAAGGTGGTGAGCTGACGGTGCTGAGGTGCTGAGTTGACGCATTCCACTTTTTCATTGATAAAGTACGGTTAAACGAAAACTGAGATCTCAATTGCTAGAGATGGGCACCGAGAATTTCTTATTTTTAACCTGCTTTAACCGGTTCGGCAATTAAGTAATTAATGATACAAAATCATCTCTTAACATGTCATAAATCTTCAACACAAAATATATTTTAAAAACAGGTATTTATTCGCATATATGGTTTTAATTTTAATTAATTAATTAATTAATACCACTATTACTTTTTATTATTTCATTAAGATAATACAAAATTTATCATGTTAAGAACGGGATACAGCTTAGGAGTAAACAATGAATTAATTATTCAAATCTATTGGTAACCAATTGGCAACTTTCGGTTGCCCAAATACGATTCGGGTGATTAAAAGCAAGGCGGTAAACTATTGAAATTTAAATTTAAAACAAGGAAAACAAAGTTCTGTAAATGTCAACATTGATTGTGGATGTTGTCAAGATTTAACTTAATTGAGAGGTCAAAGGTCAAGTCAATTTGGGAGGTCAAGACACGGTTCAGAGGTCAAGTCAAGCTTTAGGGATCAAGTTTTGGATCAGAAATCAGGGGTCACGAGCTCACGGTAAGTTAATTAAATTATAGTGTAATTCTGTATTTTTTTTACATTGACTTTTGGCATTGACATTTGACATTGACAAATTGACATTGACATTGACACTTGAAGTAGCTGACACTTTTCATTTCGCACTCGCACTTCGCACTCTTCAGACAGGATGGAGTCAACTCAAGAATTGGAATCTGGAGAAACGGAAGGTCAAGCTCAGACAGTGCTGGTGACGGTGAGTAGTCCAAAAGTAAATGTGGCTAATTAAAAAAGTGTTGAATGACCAACTGGGCTCGCTTAAACTAGCGAAATTTTCCAATTTTGGTCATTGCAAACATAGTACGGGTCATGGCAATTTTTTCTTAAAAGACTAGCGCCGCTTTACCCCTACGAGGCGGGCGCCTACCGCAATAGCCTTACGGAATAGAATTCAGTTGCATACATATATATTTTAACTCAATACATATTAATTAGGATAGTGAGGCTCACGTCGAGCATGCGCTAAAATGGCATATTTGGTTCACTTTTATGTGGGTTGCATTTGAATGAAGGGGGTACACTTTGAAATCTGTCAAAATAAAATCCTACATTCTGCTTCTAGTTAGTTTGCTTAAACCAATTCCAGGTTACCAAGGAAGTAGAATGTTAGTGGGTAGTTGGGCGCAAAAATATTTTCGACTTAAAACAAAAAAAAAGTACCCCGTCGTTCAAATCCAACCTTTTATGTTGTATCCCTTAGTATTTTAAACTCTCAGACATTATTTAAATAATGATATTAATATCACTCATACGCAATGAATTTCAGGCAATCGAAGTTTCTGAAAAATCTTTGAGGAATCGAGAATTTAGATCTCAACAGAAGGAGAAGAGAAAAAGAATGCGTGATTTCCAGCGGGTTTTGAGACGAACAAAACGACGGGAAGAAGACGAAGCCGAACAAGCACGATAACTGGAATTACGAATGAAGATGCAAGAATCCACTAATCATTTCAAACGCAAGAAATTACTTAAAAAAAGAGCAAATGCAGAGGCTTTTGAGAAATGTATTTCTATGAAGAAATAAAGTATTAACATTGAACATAATTGAGACTTTAAATCCAACATTGGTGACGAAGTAGTAACCTGTGACTATAATTAACAATGACGTAACACTTAGTATATTTGAACTTTGAACGTGCTGGGAGTTGTGACACAGCCTGTAAACATGACTTTCTTACACTAAAAAAGCTATTCAGTCATATCTAATGGGAATTTTCTCAATGCTTGTAATTGTAGAGCATGCCAAAGACAAGCAAACGGTATCCGTGTAGCCGACGCAATATCACAGTTGCTCAGGAACACCGTAAAAAGAAAAATGATTTGAACGAACTCTGCAAATCTAAACAGCCTGGTTGGGCTCCTGAAGGCAAGAGGGTCATTGCTGCCCAATCATAGATTACATCATTGAATTGGGCTAGTACGCATGGAACTTCATCTGATAATCCAGAACTAACGTTCAAAAAGGTATTAAAAAAATCTAATCAATGACATGGTTAATATTTGACTTAATTAAGCTCTAGCTCAAAATTACTTATACGAAAATGTAGTGGGCCTCAGGAGTTTGTTTCAAATATCGTGCAAGACATGTAATGAAGTATCTTGGATCAGCACTGACGATAGCCACGGTCTTACTCTGCCAGTTAACGACGCTCTCGTCTGGGGTACAAATGCTGCTGGCAGCCATTACCAAGCTTCTCGTGAGTGAATGACAGTTCTGGAAATACCATTCCCAGCGTTCACTACATATTCCAAAGTCCAGGCAAGGGTAATTTGTGAGTGGGAAGACGCGCTGGTAAAACAAATTGCAGAGAATGAGAGAGAGGAATTCTCGATGGGCAAGTCCATCCTTGCACTCCCGTATACGTTGATGGCGGATGGTGTACAAGGTCATATGGGCATTCGTTTAAGTTAAAAGGCGGTTGTATCATGATAATAGGATCAAGATCGAAGAAGTTGCTGTTTATTGGCATCAAAAACATGTTTTGTGCAATATGTCAGAAGTTCAAAACAAGAATCTAGAGCCTCCCAACCACACTTGCTATAAAAACTGGGATGACAGCGTTAGTGCTACTCTAATGGAAGCTCGAATTGTGGAAGAAGGCTTCAGAGATAGTGTATTGACGCATGGCCTAGTTTACAATATGTTGATAGAAGATGGAGATTCCTCAGTGTACAAGACATTGGTCGAGGCAAATGTGTATCCTGGCGTTGAGATTAAGAAAGCTGAGTGCGTAAACCATGTTGTGAAGAATTTCAAGAAGTTTCTGATTAATTTGGGCAATGACACTTCCCTCAATATCAGCGATAGGAAGCTATTGAAACAAAAGGCGGAAAACCTAACGGGTTCTTTGCGTGCAGCTATAACATACAGAACACAATCCGAAATGGTAACCATTACCAACTTCGCCAAGACATCATAAACTTGTCACATCATGTGTTTGGGAACCATAACAAGTGTGAAGACTACTTCTGTAAAAAGGACTCCGAAGTAAATCAAGTCCAGTTCCTAGAAAAAACGAAACTATGAAGTATTCTTATGCAGAGAGTAAACCGAGTGGCATCAATGTCTGAGCGTCTGATTCCTAACTTGACCTGTAATATATGGTCAGTCATGAGCCGTGTAGCTAAATTCAACAACGGGAAAAGGATGAACGTTGTGCAACGTGGAGGTTGGAAGTTAAATGCCAGGGTCAGCCTTCTACACAGACACATTCAAGACTATTCACTGTTAAAGACCATCGCGAATTTGGAAGGCAGCCAAGGCAATTTCACTAAAAAGACTTCAACATAGCCGGAACTACTGAATGAAACATAAAACTAAAAAAGCACGAGCAACAAAGAAATGCTGCTATCCGGACAATAATTATGGCCCTGAAGCGAGCGCCCCTGACGACAATGAAGTGACACTGGAACTCAATATCGAACAATTCATGGCAAGTTTGCAAGTGACTAAAGAGCAACAGCTGGAAATCTTTAACAGCACGATTTCCCAATCTTTCTGATCGTTGGGAAGTTGAAAGGCAATATCGCATTACTGCGTCGAATGCTGGAGACGTTTTTTGTTTGAAAGATACGACCAACAGCTCTGCATTGATTATAAAGCTCTTACATCCCAGGAAGTTGGACAACATTGCCGCAATTCAACATGGCAAAACATATGAAAGGCAAGCCATAATTGCATACGAGGAACACTGCAATGTGAAGGTTCAAGCCTCTGGTTTGATTGTTTCGTTAGAAAATGGAGTACTAGCAGCTACACCGGATGGTATTGTAGGCGATGATGGTATTATCGAAGTGAAATGTCCAAAGTCGATGATAGGGTATCCACCACATCAGATGCCTATGGTCATGAAAGGTTCCAGCTTTCTTCAAGCTTCGAAAACTGCTTCTCAACCACCAGAGCTCAAGAAAACGCACAAGTATTACCGGCAAATCATAATGCAGTTGCATGTCTTACAGCGGCGGTGGTGCGACTTTGTAGTTTTCAACTTTGGAGGAAATCCTAACCATACAATTGCCTTTGAGCCATTCATACAACGTATCCAACGCACTAGCGAAACACAACTGTTTTTTCGATGAAATGAAATCGAAACTCTTAAGATTCTATAAACAAGACCTTTGCCCTGAAATTGTGAACTTAAGATTATCACGGAACATGCCGATTCGACAAAGCTTGTACAGAGTTGAAGCTAAGAAAGCTTATTCGAAAAGGTAAGTCAAAAGTTTAGTTTTCATCATAATCAAGCTGATTTTAGTTTGCTCAAGACATCGAAGGCAATCGCAAAACCGAAAAAGGTAAAGTAACTATGGAATATAAGAGGCTGGAAAAATGAGCTCTTGATTTTACTTCACCTCTTAAAGCCCTTCTTTGATTTTTTGCATGGTTTAAAATACCGAAACTTAAACTAAGAAATTTTCTAAATACGGAGTGCATTTAGATTGTATTCGTATGTTTGAAAATTGGATATATTTATTTCAGGATAAGTTTCCAGTAATTTGAGGACCACTCGAATTGGATTGAAGCCTGGATTATCTCTACTTTGCAGAATTAATATTGTTATCAAACTACCAAAAAGTTAAACAAAAGTTAATTGGAAGTTAATATTAGTTTTATTTTTTTTTACAAATTTAAAGCATTTAAAGTTCATTAAATTAAGTGATTATGTTATTTATTTAATTAAATATCATCGTTATTTGGTGTATCTCACCCGAGAGTACCATATACATAAATATGTTTGTCGGCTCAGACTTCCTATTTGCGACAAATTAAAACTTTAATCCAGAAAAATTG